>PYFS01003513.1:0-71071 GCA_003671545.1 Ophiognomonia clavigignenti-juglandacearum | reverse complement strand
AAAGGCCTGAGGCTTTAGTTGACATTATCCCTAACAGAGTTAGGGTTGGTAATTTAATTTATCGGGGGAAGGGGAAGAGTGGACGAGGTGGGAGGGGGAGTAAGAAGAAGTGAGTGAGGGTGGTGCATCTGGGGATGGATCACACACATGGGCATCATCGCTACAGCGCAGGGTCTAGTATATAGAGTAGACTCTAGAGCATAGAGCTCTGTGGTCGACCTTGACATGGGAAATGAAGAGACTTCAACATCAGGCACCACAGGCCATAAGATATTCCTGTGAGTTCCCTTCCACGGCAGTGGAACATTAAGCTAGTAGCTTTGGCGCTCACATTATACCTCAGCAGATATCATCGCACTTGGACCGCCGCCTTGATTGTGCTCTGGAATCACGCCCATTTCTGCCTGCGCCGCTCGCCTTGGGTCGTCCAGCCGCACTTTTGTTCTGAGAAGCGTTGCGAACGGTAGATTGCGAGGCCATGATCGAACCCAGACTTTAAAGGCGAATAATCATACTCGAACTCCCAAATCGAGTTACTAATATCCAATAATTACAAGCAATTATACTACAGAGGTAGGTCATCGCCGGCCTATTCAGTCGACAGATCCCGGAGCACAGTCAAATCCCCTCATCGGACTCCATGCGACACGTGAGATCCAAGGCCACCCCATCGAAGCTCGCTCCGCTCCTCCCAGAAGATGATAGTCACGCAGCAGCAGCAGCACTCCCACCCGCCAAGCCCCGAATCCCCACCGTCGTCTCGGCCGCGGTGCACGACCCCGCGTGCAGGACCGCGTGCGCCGGGACGGTGTTGTCCTTGGTCGGGATCGACAGGCCGATCGTCTCCGTCACGCCCGGGTACTGCGTCCGGTGGCCTAGGGCGCTCACGGCCGCGACGTCGGCGGCGAAGATGAGGCCGAACTCGCCGCCGGTGATGAAGGCCTCGGTGGTGTCGTTGGTGGTGGGCAGGGTGATGTGCGCCAGGCCTGTCATGAAGGCCACCCATCTGTTGTTGGTGTTGTGGTTGTGTTAGTTTTGGCTGATGTTTCTTTTGTTGTGCGCTCCTCCCTCAGAAAAGGGGAAAAAGAAAAAAAAGGGGCGCCCAGAGCTCATGGGGGTCGGTCGGTCGGTCGGTGGGCACTTACTGGTTGTACGGCGCGTTGTGGACTCCGCCGTCGTACCCGGCTGGGATCACCGAGTAGCTGAGCGTCGCGACGTCGCCCAGCCCGACAGAGGCGCTCCCCCGCCGTGCCGGCCTGGGCGGAGACGGAGAAGGGCGTGTCCATCCATCTGCCAGCACTCGATCGTGGACGCGCCGTTGGAGGCGCCCAGGGCGGTGATGTTCAAGCTCAGCGCTGTGGTGAGGGAAACGGCGGCCACAGCCAGGGAGAAGAGGGTGCGGATGGTGTGCATGTTGTGGGTGATAGCGGGCCCGCGGGGTGGTGGTAGTGGCGGTGGATGAGATGGGATGGGATGGGATGGGATGGGATGGCGGTCGTTGTGCAGATGTGTGTGTATGTGTGTGTGTTGTGGCGAGAGACGAGAGTTGACGAAGACCACACAGCGTTTGCACTCGGCCTGCAGGCAAAAAAAGATATCCATAAAGTACCGGAAGAGAGCATGAGGGGACTCACCGACCCACGGAAGACCTGAGCAACGAGCGGGTCACCTCATCTCCTTGACCAATGGTTTTTCATCATCATCAGAAGCACAGTGTGTTTGCTCGCCCCCATCAGTCTCTTTCAGCTCTACTGTATCTCGCGCTCAAATTTCACGCGTAGCGGCGAAACACTCTGTCGGTACGAGAACGTGCTCGGGAATACACTGTGACACAGGCGAACCTGGTTAGTCGACGGCAACCAACAGGTTTCCCCTGCAGACTGGTCTAACTCTTATATATACCTAGGTAGCGGTGTAATATATATTTCGGCTGCGCGGCTGACGCTCCACACAGATTGGGATATGCGTTATGCCTCGTAATGTATTAGATAGTATAAATTTCTAGATATAATAATATCAATATTATTCAGGTTTTATAGCGTGTAATTTGTAGTATAAAGCTTGAATTAAAACGATAATTAAATATATACAGAGAAATATATCCAAATCTTCTAAGTAATCATAAGGATAGTCAGTAAACGATCAATATTGTTTTAGATAAGCATATAAATTACGGATAAAGAAAACAGAAAAAAAAATAAAGCCTGACATCTCGTCGAGGAGGTGAGTACCGGGAGTGACAGGGTGGAGATCCTGCCACTACTCCAGATCCTTGCGAGTACCAGCTGAGTATTTGAGGTGTTTAGCACTTCGTTCATATTGAGCCGAACGTTCGCTTGATGCTTCATGTAAATTACAGGACAAATTAAAGAACGGTAGTCTACGAAAAAGTCCCTACATGAGAGTCAGAGCGCTCATTCACACGTCCTTCTTCGCGCCCACCTTGCCAGCCTTCCTCAATCCAACAGTGCTGATAGCAACACTGACCCATGCGGCTGCAAAGTATGTCCAGAATGCGACCCGGTATCCTTTCAGGGTCGCCGACTTGGCCGACGTGGCTCGGTCTGTCTCAG
Source organism: Ophiognomonia clavigignenti-juglandacearum (assembly GCA_003671545.1). Classification (NCBI taxonomy): domain Eukaryota; kingdom Fungi; phylum Ascomycota; class Sordariomycetes; order Diaporthales; family Gnomoniaceae; genus Ophiognomonia; species Ophiognomonia clavigignenti-juglandacearum. The sequence goes on along the minus strand of PYFS01003513.1, from coordinate 68,498 downwards.
CATCCGTCGCCGCAGCAGCAATGACCGCAGTGACAGCCAAGCCCAGACTATTGCCAAGTTGCGTGACAGTGTTGAGAACCCCTCCAGCAAGTGCCTGTTTCTTTGACGGGAATTCTTCGTGATCACAAGATTGCTGACGCTGAAGAGGATGTCGGTGTTCACGACACTGAGGATCATGGCGGGAAAGCCTACTCTCCAGTACGACCAGCTAGGGTCCTGTAAGGCGAATAATAGAGGTGATACTGAGTTATCTATTGTCAGAATATTGCTCTAATATGGTCTGGGAGGTAGACGTGACCGAGGGGAATAATGAAATTTTGCGCACCAGCACTGACCAGCCCGCCTGCTGAGATTGTCCACAAGTAGCCCCGCCGCGATGTTGGTACCGATGCCCACGAAGAGCATAGGGAGAAAACGCAGAGCCGCTTCTAGAGCGCTGAGTCCTTGTGTCTCCTGAAAGAACAAGGTCGTCCAGTCTATGGAGTGCAGGTGGGTGAAAGTCAGCTTTTGGCTTTCAAGTGACGCGAATAGGCATTGGAAGCACGCGAACATCAGGATGGCTAAACCTACTGTGACTTTTCCCTAAATCTACTGTAACGCCACATCTAGCCACAGCGGCCCGCATTATATCACCGGGGTATCGTTGCAACATATTCTTACGGCTGCTATATACTATCAATTTGCTTTAGTATATTATAGCTAAAAAGTTAGGTCTCCGCGAGCTATCTATTATAATAAAGAAAAATAATAATAGAGGATAAAATATAAGTAATTTTTTTAAAAGACGAAAAAAATAAATGCGTATATAGGAATAATAATAGCAATTGCTATACGCCTATATATTTATAGGGGTTAGCTTTATAGGCGGGCTAGCTAATATAATTAAATAGAAATTAATATTTTTCAGCCTTTATAAGCTCTTCGGCCTATAGCTTAAACTTAGCTACAATAATAAAATCGACCTAATCCCAATAAATATATATTATTTATATAATATAATCTATCGATAATATAAGAGTTGGGTATATATAAAAGAGAGGGGGATTTATATCTAAATTGTGAATAATTAGCTTTGTAGCGATATCCTTGCGAGTTTCACGGGATGTATGGCGTTACAGTAGATTTAGGGAAAATTCACAGTAGGTTTAGCCATGTTGCAAAGGCCGAATCCACGATACCAAATGTGGGTCCGGGGACCAACTGTGGCATGGCTCCCGTGGCAGCCATGCAGCCATGTCATCCTATGTATCCGTAAAAGGTAAGTTCTCCCACACCTTGCAATCATATGAAGAGATTCTGTGCGATCGGCTGGACGGTCGTCCCAGCATTTTAGTGATCTATTCCTAAGTAGCCCCTCGGGCCTGCAGGATTCCTCGCAGAGGCCCACAAATTCGGCAGGTACCATGGAAGCTAGAGATGCCCTGCCAGCCTCTATGTAAGTCCCTCGGAGGTCGCTCGGATGCTCAACACCACGGCGAGCCTTCTAGCCTGCCTCACAACCAGACTGCTTCCTTTTCCACAACTAATGACCTTCTTTCTTCCTTACAACCAGCTTGTTGTGGGAACCTATCTTGCTTCACTGCCGACGATGCCAATATTTGGAACGCTTTTGCTTAACGACATTGCTAGGCCACCAGGTGTTTGGTCTGCGAGTGTCATCGCTTCAAACGAGCATAATCTGTAGACAGTAGAAGCAGCGAAATAACCCCTCTTGATTGGCGGCAACGCTCTGTTGGTGGCGTCGTAAATGTGGATCTAAAAGATACACAGGTGACAAGGTTGAAAAAAGACCCCAAGCGTTTCGCTGGTCAGGAAATAAATCAAATATCTTGAGTACTGCGCATTTGGGTCTGCTGGCAACATATATGAGATAGAAAGTATGAATGATATGCAGAAGCGTTTTCGACTGCTCACTCACACGGGATTCCTAAGCAACAAACACTGTATACGTATTTATCTATCTAAATTAATCTAGTTAGAACTTCACATTACATAGTGCGTCAAGTAAATATTCAAGTGGTCTTGAATTTGGCGCTTCAGCTATTCACAAGTATATCATAGTACTTACTAAAGTACAATGTTTGCTAATTCGAAGGGGTGATCAGAACTCGACAGAATTCGGTTGCCATAGCCTGGGGATCTCAAGAAGACCACGGAATAATACAGTACATCCTCGAATAAGCGCACAAGAGGACTTAAATCCCCGTCATTTCCCGTCTTCTTTCGAAGGTTGCCCACATCATGGCATGCAGACTGGCGGCGCTGGGAGAGGATGTAGTGTGTTGTTTGTCTTCAAGACGTAGAATCGCTGTTCACGAGGTAGCAGGTTGCGGTCTTATCTAGCGAGCTGGTGTGCGCTCGGAGATTCTATAGGTGTCGCTCAAGTGATATAATGAGATGCTGTTCGCGCCCATGGTCCCCATCTTCCACACTTCCTACCGAAGTCATCTTCCTTCAGCTGATCCTGTAACAGGACGACACTAAGCCTACCGCTCTGTACACTACCAAAAGTAGAACGTTGTTGTGTCAACAACACAACCGTGGCTAGTGCTTATATGTGGAGCCCTGGCTAGTCAGTACCTAAGTACACACCTAGGTACCGTGACAAATAATACACCAACGGTTGCCGCTCAGACGCTATTGCGATCTACCAGCAATTCTCGGTACGGCTAGTAACTACCTAGGTACAAATGCTTGTAGATGCTCGGCTTTAGCTTTTTGCTTTGTATACGAGAATTTGGGCAGTCGATTTAGGTATTCGATCTGGGTATTCGATGACTCTGGGGTCAACTATGACCCCAAGATCTCGCAATCTCCCTTTGCATCGGTCTTCAGGAATTGCGGCTAGAAGATTGGAGGCGAGCGGTGGAGGCAAGAGATGGGCCCATATAGTGAATATACTGGTATCCCGGAGCATAGGCAACGCGGCGGTTCCCTCCCAGGACAAAGATGTACCGAAATCACAAAAGTCGTGAAGCAAGATCGCAGTAAGTTATGGTCCTTTCGGCACGGGAAATCTGATGAGGTAGAATGAGAAATGGATATTCTGCAAGCTCTGGCACACTTCGTCAAGCACTACACAAGGTAACTAGATCTGTCAAGAGGTTTAGGAACAGGGTGGCTAGGGCGGTTTGAACCAATCATCTTACATGAATCTGTCAAGGACAGGGATGACACGCTGTGGGCACAATAATCGATCCTGAGGGCTTCGAGAGCCAACTACTTGAGAAACATATACGTAGTATCCCAATGTTGTGGAGAGAGATGGCCATTGGGTGTGATGGATAAGTGCACTTTGCTTGAATCACGGACATGACCGGCCAAAAAGTTTGAATGACTGGTGAACCGTAACCGAGCGTCATGCCTGTCAAATTTTGTGCGATCCGTTGGATGCTTTGTGCAGACCCGGTCCGTCATTTAGTCCGGCGTTCAATATTTTATTTCCGCGGCCAAGACCATTTTCTCTATGTCGCTCATTCACGCCCGCAGTTTGGAGTCTGCCTGTAAGAGTCCGGTCAAGGGCAACGACTGAGGAAGTGTCGTTATAGAGTTGGACCCGCGCTGAGTCAGCCAAGCAAGGCAGCCAATGAGATATGTTCTATTGTCTCGGCACAGAGCAGCTGGCTCAGCCTTGCAGCACCGACACCCATTACCCACTGACAGGGTCCTACCTTGATGCGATGAGTAGACGGAATTTTCCACCATGGTGCGCATTGGCTCCGCTATCTGGAGTTTTCCCATCTGACCTGATGAGACGTGAGGACGTTAGCTGGCAGTGAAACTGTAACGTCATGTGAAAGTGCGTCGGAGAATCCTCACAAAGATACTAAGTACTCACTCCGTACGGAGTACCCTGCACTGGGAGGAGGTTCTAGTCGTTGTTGGGCTGACCTATTCGATTTACAGCAGAGTGAGAACGAAGCGGCTGCAATCATCAGCAGAAAACCATCGAAGCTGCAGAAATCATAGGAAATCCGAAGCGCTGCCAGTGTGTGCAGGCTGCTATGACCAGAAGAATCAAGCACATGTCCGAGTTGTTTTGAGTAAGTGCACTTCGTCAATCCCTGCAAGCCCAAGCCAAATTGATTGTGGAAATCTGAGAACATCATGATTCTACCTACGGACCTCCCGTGGATTTCCCCGATATGGCATCCACACCGGATTTTAAAAGATGGCATCATGGAAGCACGTTGCGAAGCGTCCGTACCCCTGGAGAGCCAATTTTGTGGATCTTCAAGATCTCCAGGAAATCTCAGAAAAGCAAGACAGAGGCCCCTTGGCGGCGATCCAACCCGGGCCGCGCGAGGTAATCAAAGTATTCAATATTGCGTTCCGAGTCGGCAGAATTTGTGTACCTAGGTAGTATGAACTGCAAATGCAACAACTTGCCAGGACGTTCCTTCGACGATGGAAAATGGTGTCGCTTATAAGCATCTTACTCCGTGTCTAGTTGCCTTTGTTGAGTACTGAAGAAGGCGAGCCGGAGATTACCTCCTTACGCCTTAAATCTGCTCTGACCCTGTCCCTGAATGCGCTCGGCCCCTGCATCTCACATGCTTGTCTGGCAGCGGACATGCTTTTGTGGCAGCGGATGCAACCTCAACCTCCCCTGAAGAATCCACTGAAGCCATGCCGAAACAGAACACCCATCCACATTGCATACCACACAATTTGATCCTCGTCGACGGCCAAGCACACAACCGACGACACCACACCGCACAGCACAATAAACAGGCACAAATTCGTCGCGGAATTCGTACCCAGTGATCGAGGATGCTTCTATGTACTGCTGTATCATTTACATTACGACTTCCAGAAGCACAGCCACCCCATCTCCCCCACTCCGGGAGTCGGGAATCTCCTGGGTCAATGATGCACTCACTCATCAGCAACTCCACACCATCTCCGCCGCAGCGGATATTGGCCATATTTCCGGACAGAGCCCAAAAATGGGGGGTGCATTATCGAATAAGATGGCTCCCCGCGGGCCCCCACTCTGATGCCACTGCCACCACCCGAAATCGTTTCTGACAGATCGATTCCTACTTCCCTATTTCGGTCTGTTCCTTCTCAACAAAATATCAATGCGGAAAGGATATCGTATCATCCTGCAGTCAGACGGGTGCGTGCACGCGCCCGCGGCAAGTGTTCCGAGGCCTATTCATCTACCACGGTCGTCGAGCCGTCGAGGCGAGCTGCAGTGTGTTTAGTGGGCGAATCAGTTGGATGCCGGGTCATCTCTAGGAAACTGGTTCGAAGAACAAGCATTTTGTTCATCACTCGCGCTTCTTTCTCCTCAGTGGCGTTTGTCTTCCATCGTCAACTCCATGCGGGCATCCGGCTCGCGTCTCTGCTCACTTCAGTACGGTTGCCACATACCATTCCATCCAAGAGTGGTCTTCTTTCAAGAATCAGCCTCTGTCTCGCCTTGAAGGCCGCTTCCATCGTTTCCTGACACAGTCACGGCCTGTGTCAGGGCAACCAATACAGCCAGAGACACGGCGCAGTGAGTGATCCTTTCCGACGTGTCTATCGCCTATCCGAGTTGGTGTGTCGCCAGAACAGCCAAACCCCTGCAACAAGCCCCTTGACTGCACATTGGCTTGGCTCCGCATTGCTCGCCAAACGATTTGTGGAACCCCTCGCCTGAACCCGACCCTCGCCCCCGCCCGCCGCTGCACACATCCGTGCCGTCTTGAGATGACTGCTCCCCGGTTCCTCAACGCCTTGGAGGAGTTTCCCGTGGTTCAAGAGATTCTGATCGCCATCATCCCACGACAATCTTTTTTTTTTTTTTTTTGGTGCTTCTCTCAACTGTCGCCAGCGCACGCCGTCCAACGATCGACCTGTCATCTGTCTCTCATGGAGACCACCGTCTGTGGACCCATCTGCCCTGCCAGTGCCTGTTGAAAGATCGTCGTCTCCCCAGAGCGCTCGCTTTCGTCAACGTCCCCCCGGCCGAGGTTAGCTCTCATTACTTTCCCCTTGGACATCTAACTTTTGCCGGCGAAGATGGGGACTTAGGACGACAGATCATAGCCATTATTATTTCGTCACTCTTTCAGCCTCGTCACTCCTTTACAACTCATGGCTTCAGGTCAACGGACCATCTCACTCCTTTGGTAATCTTACTTCTAATTCAAAGGCGTCCTGTCCCCGAGACGGTCTCGGGAGGGATATTACACGGCGCCGGTTCCACGCCCGGCTTGGATCACGACTCCTCGCCGAGTCTCACAGCGCAGAGTCCCATAGGACCATAATACTTCAAACATGGTGTCATTTTTTGGCCTCAAGTTCGGGGCCGATAAGCGGAAGTAAGTACATTCCGGGTCTCGTCATTGCATGTGGTTCATAGCCCACGCCCACTTTCGCAGGTCTTCATCTAACGGCTGGGCCACCACAGGAAAAGGGCGGAGCCAGCGCCACCGCAACTTCCACAACAATGGAGCGGGGCGGAGGAGTATATTGGACGGCGAGAATCCTACTTTCCGTTCAGGGCAGACGCAAATCGACCTCGGACTTCGCAAGGACTTCTTCGCAGATCAAAGGGGTTTGTTTCAGGCGAATCATCATCTGCGCAGGCCGATTCTGACTTTCAAGGCGTTCGCGCAATTCTTCTTGGAACGACAGCAGCTTGTCCCGCCGGCACTGGCCCTGTGCTCAGTCCCACTCTCAAGACATTCAGTTCCGACTCCAACCTGAAAGTTAGCCTGACAACCAGGAATTTCTCATCTACCAGCCTCGGAATGCCGCCCAGGATACTCGGCGACGCTGTCCGGGAACTCGGACCACGACCCGGGACAGCACACTCGATGCGTGGCTCCTCGGAGCGGAAAGCACCGCTGCACATTAACCTTACCAACATGTCCACATCGGCTTTCGGCGCTCCTCTGAAAAGCTCTCCGGCTCAAGACGTCTTCTCACCTGCGAAAAGTGACGGCGGCTCCCTACTGGACAGTGCGCGGGGAGCATCCGGGCCACCACCCTTGCACACTAACCCCCCCAACGCATCAACAGCCACTGTCGGAGGCTCGCCGAGAAGCACACTCGGACCGTTGCGCCTCAACTCACCGCTGAAAAGCGACACGGAGTCCTTGCTGGGGGACGATCCGTACAAGATCGCAGACGACCTCGTTGCTCGTATCACACGAGAGGACGACCAGAATAGACCACTGACTTCGGAGGAGAGACGGCGCATGGAGGCGGAGCTAGAGGTTCAGAAGAAGAACCTCGAGGTGGCGAAGAAGAATCTGGAAGCGGCGAGATTGAGGATGGCGTTTCCATCGCCGCCGGCTTCGATCCAAAGCGAGCCGGACACGACGCCGGCAATAACAAAGACAGGGCCCATGCCAGGCCACAAGCACCAGCCAGAAGCTGGTCAGAATGGTCAGCTGCCCGCTGGCAAAGGTCATGATGCAAATCGCACGCCACCGACGCCCGAGTCTGGAACAGGCGAATGGGCATCATCATCATCATCATCATCATCATCATGGAGGACAGACGTGAACACGCCTACAAGCAGCAGGCAAGGCTCCATACCTACCATCGAAGCCCCGCCGTCGTCAGCAGCAAAGGCTCCATCAAGCGCGACACCAAAACCAGGTCTGCCGGATCTAAAATCAGTGGAGAGGAGCAACACCGATGGCAACCTGCCGTCAACATCGCGAATGCTGCGACCATTCGCTCCTCGGGAACTGCAGCGAGCAGCAACAGCGCCAGTTACCACCAACCCCCTCCGCTCGCCCCTCTTCCAGCAGATGAGTCCCTTCGACATCCACAGCGACGAGGAGGAGGACGAGCACGAGCACGAGCACGAGCACGAGCACGGGCGAACCATCAATGTCGCCAAACGCGCCCCATACGGCCTCCCCTCGCCGCCTCTCTCGCACCGACAGCGCCCGAGCGGGGAGGCTGACGATGAGGGACTGCCTGTTCTCCGCAACGTCGAAGCCAAGCGCGACACCACGCTGGTCGGCACCCCCCTGGGGCGCACAAGCCTGGGCCTGCAGATCGAGGAATTCGAAAAGTCCCTCCAGCAAGCACAAGCCATGTCCGCGTTGGAAAATGGACCCAACGACGACGACGACGACGACGACGACGACGACGGCAGGATCGTTGCCGTCAGCAGCAGCAGCAGCAGCAGCCTGCTGCTCACCGCGCCGCGCAGCCGGGGGAACAGCAACGCCAGCAGCAACTACAGCGACATGTCCGAGTCGCCCGTGGGGATGGAGCCGCCGCTTGTGTCGCCGAAGCCATTCCCGCTGAGCCCGAGGCCGATGGGCCCACGGGCGACGCCGACAACAGATGTGTTGCTAACTGGAAGACCGACGTTGGAAGTCAGGACGACGGGCACGGAAAGCCCGTTTGCAAGTTATTTTGGCCAGTTCTCGGTAGAGCAAAAGCGAGAAGCCACTACCTTGCCTCGGCGAGTGCAGATTCCAGAGACCAACAGCAGACCCGCCAGTCCAAGTCCAGCGGCAGCAGGAGGACGGCCCCGACCTCGACTGGGCGCTGTAAAGCCCGCCCGGCCAGCTCTCGGCGAGTACGGCAACGTGAAACTTAACAAAGTCGCCGCGCTGGCGGGACGAGTCCGCCGCCCAGGTCCAGACGAGTACGGCATCCAGCTCCAGCGCACAGCAAGCCCCAGCCCAAGCCCCTTCGAGATGGACAGGCCCATCCTCAACGACACCATCACCGCCCGCCAGACCACCACGGCCTCCCCGAGCCTCCCCGAGGACATGATCACCGACGACGACGACAGCAACAACAACAGCCCACGCAGCAGCATCATCGCCACCTCCTCCCCAACAGCCGCAGTGGCAAGCTACTCCGTCTTCTCCCCACAGGCATCCGCCCCCAAACCTCGCTCCGCGAAACCAGAATGGTTCGGCCCGGCCCCCACCGCGCCTCCAAGCTCCCCCTTGCCCATCCCCGAGAGGTCCGCCGCGCGGCAGCAACAGCAACAGCAGCAGCAGCAGCGCGCCCGCAAAGATACATTCGACATGACAGGCCGCGCCCCGCCGATGCTCCCGCTCACGCCCTCGGCCGTGCCGCCGTCGCCCCGCCGGTCTCCCGCAGCAGCAGCAGCAGCAGCAGCCGGCGGTTTATCATTACAAACCTCGCCCACCATCGTGCCCAACATGCATGTTATGGCGGGCAAAAGCAGCAGCAGCAGCAGCAGCAAAACGCCCCACTGGCCGCTACCGGGTCCCAGCGCCGCGACGTTTGCGAAATCGCCGTCGCCCGGGGAAGGGGGGTTTTCGGCGGCAAGACGGTCGCTGCATCGCGCGAGGGCGCCGCCCGCGCCGATTAATGTGATGGCGGCGAAGTATGCGGATGAGATTGAGTATGGTGGTGGTGGTGGTGCGAGCGGGCCATGGTCGCCGGATATGGCGTGTTTTGGGACGGTGGCTGCGCGGAGGAGGGGGCCGGGGGATGACGATGGGAGTAGCCAGCACCGGCCTCAGATAGCGGGTGATGACGATGGGAGAGGAGGCGAGCAGCAGCAGCAGCAGCACTTTGCGATTCGGTCGGATTTTAGTGGGTGGAGGCAAGAGCCGGCGCCGTATGGCGGCGAGGATAAGAGCGGGGCGATTGGGGTGGCGAGGGGGTTGTCGATCAAGTATGACAAGATTCGGGAGAGGGAGAGACGGGCGAGAGGGCAGGAGAAGTCGAAGAGGCTGGCGATTGTCAAGGTCGATGAGGAGGACATGCCCGGAGCTCTTGGTCCGGCGTCGCCTGTGAAGAAGGGGAGCGGCCAGCTGTTGTTGGAGCGAAGGCCGAATCATGGGTTGAAGAGCCCGATGGGGTTTGCGGATGAGCAGGGAGTTCGGTTTATATGATGGTGGGATTTCTTGTGTTTTTTTTTTTTCTTTATTTTTTTATTTTTTTTAGCGATGGTGTCTGGATACCTTTAGGTTGGCGGTGATGCCGGTTGGGGAAAAGGGAGGGGGGAACTTCATAAGATACCTAGGTACTGAAAGCGAGAGAAAGCGAGAGTCTAGCCACATGATGGTGAATCGGGTACAATTTCCATTTGCAAGGTTGGAGAAGCTATGAATTTGTCTAGTCTTCCGGACCGGCTTTTGCTTGTCATACGACAGCTGTGAATCTACTGTCTGTGGCTAGGTTTATATCGGTCATGTTACATAAAGGTTAGTAGTGCGTTCGTTGACAATTCTGACAACTCTTCAGTATTTATATCAGTGATTACGCATATATATAAATGATATATATATACCACAGTATGTCGTTCATATAGGCGTCTAGCCTCGGATCCTGGTAGAATATATATACAGGAAATATTTCGTCTCTCACGTCAAAAAACCCACATAGTAGTAGTAATTGGTATCTGCTTCCCCACCCGCCTCCTCAAACCCACTCAACTCCTCACCACAACTCCAGAAGGTGAGAAGTTCCAGGGCTTTAGCATGAGTTCGCAATGGCATCCGCGAAAAGAGCATAGCTAAGGCTTTTTGTAAGTCATCGATCAAACAGGGTCAAAAAGGGGCAGGGCCGGGTAGCATGGTCAATCATCTTACTTGTCAGCGTTATTAATCGCCTGCGAGGCGGAAAGCGAAGTCGACGCCGAGTAGCCATACGCAAAATCATCCGTGCCGGCGAGAACGTGCGTGAACTCGTGCAGCACAGTCGCAGCCTGGCTCTGGTCGCCGCACCCGGTCGACAAAGCGGGCAGGCGGTAGAAGAGAGGGCAGTTGGCCATGCGGCCAGTGGCCGGCTGAGCGTAAGCGACTAGCAGAAAACAAACCATCCAGGTCAGTACAGCACAATTCCTAGGAAAAAGAAGACCAGTGCCCAGAGACAAAACCTGGAAGGACATACTGATATTCCCCTGCGAACAAATCCCCGCATAATCCGTGCACGAGTACGAGATCTGCCCCTGCGTCGTCGACGCCGCCTCCTCTGCCAGCGCGTCAAACACCTCGGCGACGGCACTGCGCCGCGAGGCCGACGTCGTGGCGAAGTACTCCTGGAACTTGGCCGTGTCGCCGCTGCTGGCGGCCTCGGCGGCGGCGCTGGCGAGCTGCTCGACGTTGTTGACGGCGTTCGTCAGCGCCGTCGCCTGCGTGCCCGAGCACGAGACGACCTCGACGCGCTTGTCGAGGACCTTGGTCACGGCCGCGGCGGTCGCGGCGTCGATGCTGAAGGGCAGCGTGTTGCTGGAGAACTCGTAGATGCCGGCCAGCTCGGTCGAGTCGACGGCCGCGAACTCGAAGGTGTTGGTGAGGGAGACGGTGTAGTCGCCGCCGGTCAGGCCGTCTGGTGGTGGTGGAGTTGTTGAGTTAGTCGGGGGAATTTGTTGGGAATTCAGGTGGAGAAAAAGGTCCTTGACTCACAAAGCGATGGCAGGTTGACAGTTGTGTCGGCGCTTTCGCCTGGCTGGAGCGTGATGAACGAGTTCTCGGTCAGGTCGTTCGTCACGTACTCTGCGATTACACCGAGGTATGGCACACGATTGCCTGGGAAGTCTGTTAGAAATTATGGCGCACAATAATAATAAGGACAGAGAAGGTCACACACCATCTTGGAATACTTCCAACCTCTGGACAGGGCCACTGGTATCAAGAATCGTGCCGTCGATGAAGAGATGCACGGCTTCCGACCCAGTGTTGGACACAGAAGCCCTCACATCCGTGGCCCCCTCCTGGAAGAGCTCGAGCGCAATACCCGTGGAGCGGATGTTGTTCCTGTGCTTGTGCGAGTGCGGCGTGGCCGAGGTCAGGGCCACCAGGGCTCCGAGAGAGATGGCTGAGACGAGCATTCTGACTTCCTGGGCAGATATTATTATGTAAGAGGAGGTTGGCAGTAACGAGTTTGACTTCTTTCCTGAGACGTGGAGGTGGGCGCATCCACAAGTTCGGTTTGGAGATGAGGGCAATGGTCACTTGTAATATACTTTTCCATTATCCTTCGACCCCTCGCCGTCTACCACATAAATCCCTTGGTTACATGCTGCCCAGCGTCCGAGAGCATCTTAGAAGCCGCGATCTATAGGTACAACCGCCCATCCAGGTCACCACAACGGGCCAAGACACCTCGGGCCTATGATTCATGAGCTTTCCCTTCCCCAAGGAGGAGGCAACAAGATCGGAGGGGGTCCTGAAATGACGGAGGGGTGGTCCGCTCAACTGTTAGGTGAGGCTTGGATCTCCAAATGCAACGGGAAGCTTGGTCTTTTCTTGGTGTTTAGGCACATTGATAGGGATATGTTTCACCATTGGGCCATGGCTGTCGGATCAGATCACTCTAGTAAAGAGCAATAAAGGAGCAGAGGCCGGTGCCTCGGGCCACCAGCCAGTCATTATTACCCTAGGTATATGTGAGGTGAGATGGGCAGATATAACGGACTCACGGAGGAGGGGGCAAAGCACTTATTCAGCTTTCCATGCGAAGAGGCCGTCCGTCGTCATTGGTGCTGGGACGTTTTTCTAGGGCGGTTGAAGATTTGCGTCCAAGGCTTGGGATGCTATAAGACATATTGGCATGCGGGCCAAGAAACCATCTCCCGTCATAGATTAGCCCAAGACAAGAGTATTTGCCCAGCACATCTTCTTAGCTTCCGCGCGGATCGCCAGCACGGGTAGCCTATGGGTGGGTTTGTTTGCACATGTTACGATTAGAGAGATTTTATAGTGTGCCCAGGCTTTGCCCGCGTGTGTTTCGGTCTGTGGGGGGGGGGGGGCAAGATATTGAAGGAGCGTGGGTTGATGCGCATTAATCATCAAATCGTTGTGCGTACTCGGCGCCGGAGCATGTGATGATTGGCTGATGCCAATACACTGCATGGAGAAGTTGTAAACAATCAGTAGATCTAGTTCATCACTACTAAGAAGGACTTTGCCATGAACCCACAACGGCACATGAACATGGCCTGTGCCACCAAACTTCCTGCTCAGCCATCCGCCCGATCTCAGAAAACTTGTAGATGGAATTGATTTGTGTGTTCAAACTTTGGCAAGCTCTGCCTCTCGGTGCTGGCAAACCCTCCTACCTGGGACCGCAGTGCACTTTGTGTCGTCCATCACTATTCCATGTACAGGAGCATAGTCTATGAAAAGGAAAGTTCGCCGTTGTGAACCGTATCTCCCGGCAGGGGTATTCCAAATAGTTACATATACTTCTGCCGCGCGCATCATATTCTGAGCGGCGGGGAGATGGAAAACTTGGGCTAAAACTATGAATGAACTTCCTCAAAACGTTAGGCAACGCGAAATGCTCTGCACACCTGGGCAGTCACATCGGCCCGGCATTCAGTCAACCCCTTCTGCGTTCTCTGGAAGAGCGCCGCCGGGGCCAATGGAGAGGGCCATCCTGCGCGGCCAATGGGGCCCCATTGGCCTTGCTCCAGTGAGAGAGGGGATCGTACCTTTTTGACTAGGACCTCTTTTGCACTACTGCCACTACAGAGATATACCGGTTCCAAGGTTCCTTTAGAGCGCCCGCAGTGAAGTGGAGCGCACGTCGTGCTCTCTGCTTTACGTTTAGTCCGCTGCAGATATCTCCCGTGTATCTCTAATCCCGATATAAGATAACCTTTTAATCATTGGGATCTTATAGCCAATACTGATACTCTATACGGGAGCCGGGAAGCCCTCTAAACTCTGTGAATAGAACATAATCCAGCGAAAAGGAGAACCGGCGCGCGGCCAATATTGGCATTAGAGATGCCCAAGGCAAGGGCCTGTGTGCCTACGTCGATATAGACGAAGACCCGAAGCATATCCATCAGCCAGAAGAGATACCTGTCATCTCAGAGGGGCAGGTAATGATTCTGGACCAGGCATCCAGTCGTTCTCTTTTGCCTTTGATAATAGCGGCTGACGAAGCGTGACGGTCGTTGAGTGAATGCTGTGAAGGCTTCACAACCCCTACTACTGCTACTTACTACACCTGCTTATAGACGCGGGATGGAATCAGGTGAAAAGCAGGATATATACTAGAATGAACCTCCCAGAAGCCCTCGAATAGAACGAATGCGGTGGTGTAGCTGCAGTGGGCATTAGTTTAACAACTCATGCACAATGATCGTTTGTCTACAATGCCAACGTCTCACGACTCTCCAGGTTTACAAGAAGATGCGTGTGATTTTGTTGAGTAAGACGCCGGACATAGAGACGGCCAGCGATTGCAAAACTAACGTGAGGATGCGAGGCACATATAGGAGATGGGTGACTAGTGAGTTTTCGGGCCCAGCGTGAGTCCTGACTGATTCGCGAGACCACACTCACTTGTTCAAGGTTCAACATCTTCTGAAGAGCCATGAGGATGATGGTGGTGGTGGTGGTTGTCAAGCTGGAGGGAGAAACGAAACTGGGGCTCTTGAATCTATTTGACTGAGTATAGCTGTGATCGACTTTGGTACATAAAGTTGACCACGTAAGAATCAATAAGCATGTGCGTGGCAAGCTGCGACACAGTGGACATGGCCCAGTAAGTTCCCAGTAAGTTCCCAGCATTTTACTTGACCAAGGTGTCATACATCATTGGAGCTTTGCAAGTCAAATGTGAACAAGTATGTTTATATATTTGACCCTCAAGTGGTAGTTCAACATGTCGCCATTCGCCGGGGATTACTATATTATGTAACGGCGGTGCTGTGCCTTGATCCAAGTGCGCGCTCGTGCCGTGGTCCCCCTTTTGCCCCGTGAACCTCCTCCAAACTAAGCAGGACCATTGCATATGACTTGTGCTGCTACTGAGGCGATATCTCTACCCACACAAGAGAAGAAAGGCAAAGACGATTGGAAAAAAATGGAATGCCATGGCCACCGGTAAATGCTAGTGTGTTTGTGTATGACTTTTTTCGTAAGGATCGTAAGAATGGTACAGGTGCGGCTCGAACATGATGGAGAGGACCAGCGCATGTGAACCTAGGTAGAGTCGGTAAGGTAGGAAGATGGGTGGTGGTGGTAGTACAGGCAAGGAAATGGTCTAGATCATGATGATGATGATGATGATAAGCATTGCTTAAACTCCCTTACAGAGCAAGAGCGAAAGCAGCGAGGGCAGCAGCGCCGAAGCCGGCACCGACCTGTGCCCTGCTGGCGCCAGCAGTGACGATGGCGCTGGTAGCAGCAGCAGTGGTGGTGGGCGCGACGCCGGACGCGCCAGCGACGCCCGAGGGCTGCGAGCCGGCGGCGGACGGGGTGGGGTAGGGCGCGGAGGCGCCGGCGGCGGCGTTGGAGGAGATGGCCGACGCGGCGCTGGCGGGGGGCTGCGGGGTGTAGGTCTCGACGGGGACGACGCCGACGTTGACGGTGCTGCCGCTGGTCTGGGCGGTGACGGCGACCTGGGGCACGGTCATGCTCGTGGTGAGGGTCGAGGTGGTGTACGAGCTGGGGATGGTGGCGCCGCTGTTGTCGACGCAGGGCACGACGGTCGTCACGGTGACGACGACGGTGGTCGCGGACGCGGAGGGGTACGTCGCGGTCGCGTTGATGTACGAGGTGATGGTGGCGGCGGTGGCGACGGCCGGGTTGTTCTGCGCGTGGGTGCCGCAGATGCCCTGGAAGTAGGCGACGGCGTCGGCGACGTCCTGGTCAGACTCGCCGTAGGCGTACAGGCAGTCGTAGACGTTCTCCACAAAGGCCGAGTCGGGGCAGTAGCAGCTGGTGTCGGCGTTGTCGACGCAGCCGGCAATGTCTGATTTTTTGAAGAAAGTTAGTTAGTGTTTTGTTATTGCTACTGGGAAAAAGAGAGAAGGGAGAAAAAAAAAAAGACAACTATAGTAAGCTACTTACAGTTCCAGGTGGCAATGCAGGCAGGCAGCACGGCAGGGCAGGTGATGATGGTCTGCGTGGTGACGGCAGTCACGACAGAGGTAGCCGGGGCGGCCAGAGTGGTGGTGCCAACAGGAGAGGAGGGGCTGCCCTCAACAGGAGAGTTGCTGGAGACCGAGGAGGCAGAGGGGGTGGGGGTAGACACAACACCGGAAGCGTAAGGAGTGGTGGCGCCGCTGCTGTAGACAGCGGTGTGGGTCTCGGTGATGGGGCAGATGGTGGTGGAAACAGCCACGACGACAGTGGTGGTGGCCGTCTCGCCCGACTTGATGGGGCAGTTGGTGATCTCGGGTGCGCAAGAAGTGATGGTGGCGTACGAGGTCGAGTAGACGGTCGACGTGCCCACGTAGGTGGTCACCTGGGTGCTGGTGCTGTCGTAGTTGGTCGTCGCGCTGGAAGGAGCAGACTCGGTGACAGGAGAGTTGGCAGTGGTGGACGAGCCAGGAGCAGACGCAGACGGCGTAGGGACCACGATGGGAGTGGACCCAGTGGCGTACGAAGGTCCTCCAGAGGGGGTCACGACAGAGGCGGAGGGAGTCTCAATAGAAGCCGAGGGCGTCTCAACGGGAGCGGAGGGGGTCTCAGCGGGAGCGGAGGGGGTCTCAGCGGGACCAGAGGGAGTCTCGGCGGGAGCAGAGGGAGTCTCGGCGGGAGCAGAGGGAGTCTCGGCGGGAGCAGAGGGAGTCTCGGCGGGAGCAGAGGGGGTCTCAGCGGGATAGGAGGGGGTCTCAGCGGGATAGGAGGGGATCTCGACGGAAGCTGAGGGAATCTCGACGGAAACGGAAGGAGTCTCAACTGGCGAGTAGGTGGTGGAGGCAGAGTAAGCAGTGCTTCCACCGCCAACGTTGGTGGGAGTAGGCTGAGCGTGGCTGCCGCTGGGGGTGTAACCGCTAGGGGATTGGTGGCCGGGGGTCACGGTCTGTCCAAGTGCAGTGGACGTCTTGGTGTGGCTGGCGGAGGACTTGGTGGAGGCGACGACAGTGCTGGAGGCCGAGCCACAAGCAAAGCTCATGGTGGGCACGTTGATGGAGCATGTCGAGGAGGCGGAAGGAATGGAGTTGCCAGTCTGGCCGGTGGGGTAGACAATGGTCAGGTTGGTGGCACCACCGCACTGGGAGTTCTTGACCGAGGTTCCCTGGCTCGAGCACGAGCTGCGGTGCTTGCAAGAGGAGCCATCGCCCATGGTGTAGTGGAACTCCAGGTCGCAGTCAAACTCGGTGTAGATGCTGAAGCTGTCGATGGAGAAGGCAGAAACCTCATAGCTGCTGGAGGAGCCGCCGGAGGAGAAGCCGCCGGAGTAAGAACCGGAAGAGCTGCCGGAAGAAGAGCCCGAAGAAGAAGAACCACAACCCATGTTGAAGCTGGACGAGGCTTCATGGCCACACGAGCCACCAACAGCCTTGTTGGAGGTGCGAGGGGCGAAGCGGCCACCGAGGGCACGCTTTCCAAAGCTGCCAGCCTCCATGCACTCTGTGTTGCCAAAGTAGAGACCACCGTACGACTCGACCGAGGAGCCCACCGTCAAGTCGCCCCATGAACCTCCAAAGCCACCGTCAGACTGCTCCGGGTTGCAAGTGTTGTCCGTGTTGCTGGGGCATGAGAAGGCGGTGGCATCGCTCCAGGAAGTGGCCGAAGCCGTAGCCGCAAGGGCCAGGACAGATACAGTCTTCATCTTTTGCTGTTTGTTGTGTGAATGTAATAAGTGATTGGGTGTGTTGGTTGTTTGGGACCAAAAGAGGAAAATAGAAAATAGTCAAATATTAACAGTACACGGTACACAGCGAATGTGGGAAAGGAGAGCAGAGACAAAGAAGCGAATGACTTTGAATCTAGCAAAAGAAAAGACAGGATTCAGGAAAGAGGTGGTTAAGGGAAACGTAGAAGAGTCTGGATTGAAGGAGGCTGATGGTATAAGAAGAGAAGAGGTTGAGTAACGAGCACGAGTCGTGGATATGTGGGCCACTATATACACCATGCAAAGAAGGAGGGCTTCGAGTGGGCATGAGGTCGGCGTGTAGGGTACCCTGGACAGTCAGTTCCCGCTGGCATTGGGAAGCACTAGTAGTTGCCCTTGTTGCCCATGAAGGAGGAGGCCGGCGTGTGTGGGTCCAGAATGAGCCGGGGGGGGGGGAGGGTTGAAGGAGGGGCAGAGGCTGTTCCATGGCTGCAGGTGGTACCCCGGACATTGATCTTTTCAGGGTGCTTCTTTCATGGGAAAAGGCCGTCGACTGTGTGGCCCGTAGGAAAGTGACCTGTACAATGTGTGAAAAGACTCCATCCAATGCTGTACCGTACACAGACAGCCTGCAGTAGTGTTTGACGGGCTGTAAGAGGCCAAGGCCTAAGACAGCATGACAGGCCGGGCCGTTCTCACCAGGGCCGCAGGGCCATCAGTGTGCGGCCGTGTTGGTCAGTCGCACACAGAATAGCATCTCGCAGGTAGCAGATCGCACATGCGGCAGGGTCGCAAGTTGGCCCTCGGCAAGAAAAATAGCAGCGCTTGCCACACAATCCATGCTCATTGCCGATCTGAGAGTACTGTGCGGATTACCTATCCAGATAGGCGCCGGTGGGCCAACCTCCTCCCCAAAGCTGGAAGACCACACGCGGACCACCTTCGTGAAGAGAGATGAGGCTCACGGATGGGCGGGGGAAATATTGGCTCCCCAGACGCGGACATGAGAGAGAGAGAGAGAGAGAGAGCAGATGATCCGATCTCGACGGTGCTAGTGGGGTGGTGACCACCCGTGGACGGGAAACATTCCCAAAAAGCACACCCACGAAGATGAGCGGTGGGTTTTTCAGCGAGGGGTGCGGAGGGGTGCGGAGGGGTGCGAGGTTGTTGCGCGCGGCTGTAGGTGCTCGATGCGGGATTGGGGCGATTGGGCCGATTGGGAACGAAGGAGGTTCACAGTCAAGTCAGGGTCATCAAACTACCTAGGTAGAGTTCAGGGGCGGGCTGCTCGTGTCCACTCGTTCTAGCAGCAAGCATCCCTGTGTGTATCAAGGGTGCCCTGCGGATCAATGGGTCGGGCCATTTTGGGGCCAATCAGCTTACATGCGAGATCCAGAATGCCAGGGGTACCCTGCTCAAGCATAGGTAATTTGAGGTTTCTTCAGTGGGCCATTCAATAGCTGCAGAGATTCTATTTTTTCCATCTCGACCCCAAATCCTCTGCTGGCCTCACTCACTCAGCAGTTCCTAATGGCCAGCCACTCAACCAGCGGTAAGGAATTGGAGCGGAAGTCGTCAACTGGCCGTCCAGAGCATAAGCAGAGGTCAAATGGAATTTTTGGGACATCTTGAATACCTGTGCGAAAGGAGTTCCAACCGCCATGTCCTGGCATGCCATCCTAATATCGACTGCCTGCGTTTGTTCACGGCCCCAAACTTTATTCACCATGGGATGAAAGGGGCCGCCGCGAACGCACATCTGGTGCACACATGTGCGCTGCATCGCAGCCAACAGAAGGCCACATGCACCCCCCCCGAAGCCCTGTCGGTCGGTCGGTCGGTTGGGGCGGCGCTACTGTCGGCCACCAGCACGACAGGAAACAGTTTCTTGAAACAAGCTTGACCTGCTCAGCCACCAGGGGCGGACGAGGGGGGAGGAAATCGACCGGGGCTCTACGGAGTACTGTGCACGCTAATGCAGGTACGCTTCAGTGCGCCAATCGGGGCGAGAAGCAGGGTAGTTACCCAGTCCAGATGTCCCGCCATCCCGACTTGCTTCGTATCCACTGGGCTGGATACTGTACAAGGTACCCAGCATCCACATAACTTTGAACCGACGACAGGACTTGTGACTCGGACCTGGGTCGCTTCTAGACGGCCTCATCACCAGCGCCCGAGAGGAATAACGATATATAATCCATTGCATGAGCCTCGCACACACTGGTCAGCGTTGCCCCCCAACAGGTCAGCCGCCACAACAGTCCTGAAGTCACTCTTGGAACCGCTCGAGCTCAATTGCCAACCGACAACCCGGTACCAAACTTACGGAGTACAGTACGTAACTAATAAACACCGGCCATCGGAGGATTTCTTCATTTGACAATCCCACCCCGGAGAGACCCTTGGCAGCCAAGCCCAATTCGATCTTCTTCAACGGACTCGGCCTTTCCTTTCTGATCGCTCTGGGGAAAATTCCATCGTCGGCCCTCGGGAGTCGGGTCGCTACCCAGCCAGATGCGCTCGTATTTGCTGTCCATCAAATCTCCATATTGCCAGATCTAGTCGCCTGAAACATGACCATCGTGCATACCCAGGTACGGAGTAATAAAGAATGGTGTTATCAAATATCGTTTCTTTTCTCCAGCATGCTGCACAAACGTCAAAGCACCAAGCTATTGATGCCCCGTAGACGAGAGCAGTCACGTTACCTGGGTAGTATACGATCGCTGAGAAGTGCGTACGGAGTAGAGCTATGGGAAATATGCTCTTGTCAAGTTGGCAGATGAAATTAACAAGCTTGACAACTGACTTCCAAGGTTCTTCCTCTTGTGAGTCTTCACCGACGGCGGCCTCTCAACTCTCTGACCAAGACACCCAGAAGATTCCCGGGTAGAATCCATGCAAGCCCCCGGCTGGTAGGCCAGATGTTTCAAGTTTCAGGTGAGCGATCCAAGGTTCGTCCTGTCTGCTGGGCCCCAGAACCCCCTCGACCTTGCAGCTGCACATTGTTCATCGCACCGCGCACAATTCCCAGATTTTCTTTCCAATGCCCCGCCCCCCCGAGAAGCTGTACAGGTCAATGCTATGCAAGAGTCCTCGTCGCATGAACACTTCCTAGGTCAATATATAATTACAGCTCACGAAGCTACCTATAACTAGTCCAATAGCATGATGTGGCGATGCACCAGTCACCATGCCGTCACAACTCTCCCCGGTGTGAAAGAGCCATTCGTAGACCAGTGTTCCAGAGTGAGGCCAGCAGCACCCGTCTCTCATTTCCACCACAACATGGCTTGCCAACCAGCGCCGCCCACTCTAGGACCCGTACTCTACCTTGATATCGTAGCTCGCGGTGCTAACAACAGAAAGGGGTTGGAAAGCACAACAAATGCACAGCGCTTCCATGTGTTTACCGAAAAGCTTCTCTCCAAGGCGGTACAAACCACGCCAAGCAGGGAATCGGGTCAGAAGTGGTCTTCATAATATCAAGAAAAAGGAAAAAAACTGGACGAACCCTACAACGGGTATTGCTTGGTTTATTGGACGACAAGCCGGGAACTACGACCGAGCTTGCTGCCCAGGGGGTCTTGCTGTCCGCGAAGGCCTTGGCCCATCAGATCCCAATACTGACTGGTTCACATCCTCTTATTCCATCTTGGACACAGGTAATAAAGCCCCATCGACCATGGAGACCTTCGAACAGGCTGGCGAGAATGGCCGACACTCCCGGCGGGCGGCGTGGTGGGATGGTTGGGCCGCGTCACAAGGCCTGGGCCAAGTGCTGGCCATGACTCCCCCTCCCCTTCCAAGTTCCAGCAACACCAAAGCCGTCATGTTTCTATTCTTGGTCACCTTGTACCAGAAATCTTGAAGCTAGCGTACCTATAAACAAGTTGTGCATGAAATAATCTTCCGATCTGCCTTTTAGAGTTTGCTGGTAACCTTGATGCGAACTAGGTAGACGGCGCACATCATCATCATCGTGTCAAAAATCCCCGGGTACAGTGTGTGGACAAATCTCTGGTGGATTTGGCTGTTTCCCACCAAAACTCTATATCTTCACACTAGAATCTCACAACAATGGTATCATATATTTCTTTCTTTCAAAATAAGATTTCGTAGATTATTAGAAAAGAAAGCATTTGTACTCTAATTTATAAAATCTAATATTTATTTTAATATGATATAATAAAAAGAAAAATAAAGGAAAATAGAAGTTCTTAATTATAGCGGGTTATAGCGGGTCTATAGGGGGTTAGAAATTTGAATTTCTTTATTCTATCAATTTCACAAGAAATAAAACTTTATTCAGATCGAATTTCAAAATCATAAAAAGATAGAAATTATGTTTTTATTCCGAATTAAAATATATATCAATATGAGCTATAGTTATAGTATATTATTATGAAGGAATTCGCTTTGGAATATGGTGCGTTTTGGTGAGAAAGGGCGAAATCCACCAGAGATTTGTCCACTTACTGTACCTAGTAGGCTTGATGATCTGCTATGGCCGCCGGCGATCTGCCGCTGCGTGCGTGCGTCCGTTCGTCCACCAAACAGCCGGGTTCCCTAACTCTAAAATTCTCCACCCAGGTATCACCTTGTGGGAAATGGATATGATAGGAAAGAATGTCCAATGGAGAGAATTCACCCCCTCCTTCAGCTCCGCCAGTGCAATTTCCTTTTCATCCACTCCATTATGGCGTACGTAGACATCAATTAAGCGGCTCATGCCGCCCCGGGAGCACGAGGCTGGGCGCCAAGAACGAGGCTGTCCACTAAGTAGGAACCGCCTCTCCCTCGCCTCCTCCTGCCAGCTTTTTT
This sequence comes from Ophiognomonia clavigignenti-juglandacearum, assembly GCA_003671545.1. Lineage (NCBI taxonomy): Eukaryota > Fungi > Ascomycota > Sordariomycetes > Diaporthales > Gnomoniaceae > Ophiognomonia > Ophiognomonia clavigignenti-juglandacearum. Next base: position 46,199 of record PYFS01003513.1, on the reverse strand, counting down.
ATTCGTCGTAAGCTTACGAATGAACCGTAGAAGGACGGCTGCACCGGCATACACGGTGTCTTGGGAAATCGTTGTCCTATGCGGAACTACGTCGGCCTAGGCCAGCTTGGTTGTTGGCGCCACGGGAGCACAAAGCCTTCCATCACCGAGCCTTCCGGGCCAGATGCCATCAGTTTGCCCTGATTCTGTCTGCCGTGGCGGATGCATCGCCATGAAGCAGGTCCTCGGAACTCTCACGAGGTCGGAGAATGCAGGAAGCTAGACCAATATCGTTGTGGGTTCTCCGGGCGTTCTGGGCCATCGGCCAGGGCGAAAATGAGATCGGAGCCACCGTTTCTTGCACGCATTACACCGCTGTCCAGAAGCTGTTGTGAATACACAGCGATTTGAATAACAGTGTGTGGAAGTCCCTTCTCCGTATATTGGCTGACAGCAACCGCTTTCTCTGTACTCCCAACTTGGCCACATACACAAAAACCGGGTCATATCCATAGCAGTCCCATGCCCATTTTCAAATTGATGCGCATAGAGGTGTGCCTCGCGGATGCGTGCAATGGCATCCACTGTCCAAAGTCACCATCTGTTCAAGCTGCATGCCCGCATCTGCACCCCAGCGTCGAGTGAGTGGAGGAATGCGGTATGAAGACACGAAGGACTTGCTTCCCGATCGAGGCGATAACCCCGGGTAGCCGTTTCACAAGCACTTCGCACTGCTTCTCAAAGCCCCCCTGCCCCCCCTGCACAAAGCCACTGCGCAGTACAACGTGGAGGTGGCTGAGGGCCACAGGTAAATGCAAGCGTCAACAGTCCCAGAGTTTCGTGCATGAACGACATTGGATGTGCAATATGGATATGCAAGCGTCGCTAGGCTTGTCGACCTCGCTCGACGCACCTGCGAAGTGATTGTATGAGTGTGTGTGAATTTCGGGAATACGAGATGCTAGGGCAAGAGGAGCAGGCGATGGAGTTCAGACTGAAATCCGTCGCGTTGGTATTTCGAGCCGCTCCCGAGGTCAGCTTACTGCACTGCATGGATGGCCACGAGGAGCTGGGGCGGTATGATGCTGCTGACGGCTGTGCGTCAGGATCGGAACGACGCCAGGCACTCGGAAGGATGCTGTGGCTCTACTCGGCAAGTCAAGTAGGCGGATCAGATGGCGAGTGCGGCCCGGCTAACGGGCGGGCTTGATGAGGATGTCCATTTTGAGAACATCTCGGATGATAATGCCTGTTTTAGATGTCCGCAGATCTTGTAGCCGAAGAGGATTGATCACCATGGCCGAGAAACATTTCCAGTCCGATCTCATCCACCGCTCTGCAGCCTGCGCATCCTCTCCTCCGCAGCCCGCGCCCTCCGCTCCCTCTCCAACTTGATCCTCTGCTCAGGCGTCAGTCCTCTCGCCTCCTCTAGTCTCTTCTCCTGCGCGCTCTTCTCGGCCCCGGCCGCACCCAGCAACGACCCGCCGCCTTTCCTCCGCGCCGCGTCGCCGACCTTGGGCCCTTCCCTCTCCAGCCGCGCCTCCTCCGCCTTGCGCCGTTCCGCCTCTTTGCGGTCCGCGTCCTTGCGCTCGCGCTCCTCCCGCTCGTCGGCGTCCGCGCGCGACATTGGCGGCGGCACCTTGGCAGCGTCCCAGTCCCAGGCGTTGTCGCCGAGCTCGTGCCGTGCTACGCGGAAGGCGTCCCGTGTGGCGCGATCGCCTGCGAGCTCGAAGGGGGTCTTGCCGTCGTCGTTGGGGAGGGTCGGGTCTGCGCCGCCGCGGGTGAGGAGGCCTGTGATGAGCGGGGCGGAGTTCTGTGCGGCGGCGAGGTGGAGCGGTGTGGGCGCGTGGTGGTTTGCGTCGGCGGGTTGGAAGCGGAAGGTTGTGTCTAGAGAGTTGTTCTGAAAGTAGGAGAGCAGAGCGGGGAGCTTGGACCGGCGGATGAGCGCTTGGATCTGTTGCGTATGGAACAGGGCTGTCTCTTCCTCTTCGCTCAACTTGGGCGCTGCAGGCTTTGCGGGCTTGCTTGCGACCGGTTTTGGAGCTTCGGGAGCAGCATTCGGGTCTACGGGTAGGATTTCCTTGACCTTGAGTCGCGTAAGCTCGATGAAGGAGCGCATCAGTTCGTTCTGTGTGGCGCGGCGTGTGCTGAAAGGAAAGCCTCGTATCCTTGGGTCGTTCGCCTTGAGCACCTGCCCCTCATATGGCCCAAAAAGCGTCCGCCGGTTGGTCATTCCCGTCGCCCTGATGAAGAGCAGATCCGACGTGTCCAGCAGTGGCTTCCAGTCGCTCAGCACCTGGCGCACATCCTCCACTAGTGCCTGTTCGTTGTACCGACGAATCCCCGCACCAGCGGAATGTGCGGCGCCCTTCGCATTGTCGTTGGCGGACTGCGAGCCACCTTGTTTCCGTCGGGTGGTGTACCTGTGGAAGGTCTTGTGCGCGAGGACAGTAGCCTCGCGATTCATCGGGCCCGAACCATGTTTTGCTTGTCGAGGGGCAAGAGAGACAACCATGGCCGCAAAATGGCCGCCGCCGATCATGCAGAGAAAGACATGCGGGCCCTGATAGGCAGAGGGCGGCAATGATCCGTCTTTGCCTATCTTTGGCATGGGTATTGGAGGAAGCTGTCGTGTTTTGAGGACTTGTGTGATTTCGGCCCCCTTTGCTAGCTCCTCTGGCATGAACAAGGCCCGGTAGATTCCAAAGTAGTTGTTTTCGGGCAGGACAGACGAGGTGAACCACATGACAGGCGGATTGCCGGCGCCCAGTCTCTTGCCACGGCCCCATTCTTGTTCATCATCTCCAGTCTCTTTGGCTGCCAACGTAGCCTGCTTCTTCAATAAGGCCGTGAGCGTCGACTCTTTTTTGTCGCCGTCGTCGTCATCCGACTCTTCTGAATCCGAGCCCGACAAGCTCTCGTCCAAATCCCCGATCAGCTTCTCGAATTCGACCTCGGAGACCGGCTTTAGCCCGCGCAGCTTCTGCTTGAGGTTGTAGGTATGTAGATCTGATTTCTGGTGACTCCGCTGGTCGAGCACGGTGGCAAAGGTAAGGCCGCAGAGAGAACATGCTTGCGCCGCTGATGTCGCCGGGCCCTCGTTTCCGGGCGTGGAGGAACCCTCGCTGGGACTGGGAGTTGGTTGTATGTCGGCTTCTCGTTCGTCGTGTGATTCGGTGTCGGCTTTGAGTGTGAGGGTTTTGAGCACTTCGGGCGGGAGGTCGTAGACTGCGACGAGGTTTGTGGTCAGTGGGCAGGCTCTTGCTAGAGTGCCTGTCGTGGGGGGGGGGGGGCAACTCACGGTAGAGCGGCCGGCGGAGTATGTCGTCCTGTGGCTTTTTTGTAGGGGCGTCCATGGTATTGCTCTGCATTTGAAGTATAACCCGGGTAGAAGCTTCGCAGGAGCAGGAGAGGCAGGTTGGAGGGGCAAAGCCCGAAGAATAAGTAGTACTGTACGTGAAATAAATTGTTGGTGGTTCCGGTATGACGGATCATGAATCACTTTTAGGCCGTCAACTGGTCCTGGAAGGTGACGCCCCTGGCAGGGGTCCCCCCCAGCTTTGATGCTGACTAACGCATACTGCCCACTAAGCCTGGACTGTGCCCTCATTTCAGAACAGTACATGTATTTCTGTATCCGTATACCTAGGACTACATCCTGTATCGTTTACTACTTGCTGTTGATATGGGAGAACACATTTCTTGATACTGCACACTCCCCATCCCTAATTCAACTCAGGATCTTGATTGCCTCCTTCAGGTCCTCGATCTTTTTCTTCAGCGTCTCTCGTCTCTCCCGGGTCCTGTGGAATGTCAGCAACCTTGGAACCTATGCGCGACTCGACTGGTGAAATATTGGGAAGAAAGGCCGCCGCCAATACTCAGTCTTCATCTTGCGGGGTAAAAGATCAGTACTCACAATCGGGATTCTCCCGCGATTTCTTCAAGCTTCTCCTTGTCCAGCATCACAACCCATCGCTCGGAGAACACGGCCAAGGGGCTCTCCGGCCCGGACAACAGGAAGTGGTCCACCGCTTGCAGATAGACATTGTCCACAAACCTCTTGCGAGCGACCTTGTAGTACGACCTCAGAATGTCGTGGATTTCCTGTTGCGCGTATTCTGCGTTGCTCTGCTTCGTAATGACTCCCTTGATTGCATCAAACTCGACGACCCGGCTAGTCAGAGACCTAAAGTGGTTCACTTGCTCATTCCGGACCTTTGGCCTGAGCGCGTTTGACATCCGGGTACCGCGGCACTTTTGGAGGTTGTCATTGAAGTAGTGATTAAGCGTATACGGTCGCTGATCTCTCTCCACCGAGACGAGGAACATGGCATGATCCACTCCGCCCTTGTATCGCGCCAGGAGGTCGTCCATGATACCGGAGAGGATCTGCTTGCGGACGCGCGCATCCAGGCACACAATCTCTAGTGCTTCGTTGACGAATCGGTGGATGAACAGCACAACTTTGCTGACGTACTGATGCGCCATGCTCTTCCAGTGCTTGGATTGCTCCCTGAAGGCGCTGGGAAGGATGCCGGGGCCAAACGTCCCTAGTTCCACGCCGCGGTATTTGTAGTACAGCTCTTGAATCCACGCGAGGATGCCATCCTTCGGACTGTCCACGGCACAGTCTGTCGTGACGATGCCTCGCAAATCGGAATAGTCCTCCAGGGTGACACCGCTGGCATCACTGGCACGGTCTGTCTCCACATCACTGGCCGCAGATAACGGCGGCGCAGATACCGGCGGCGCAGATACCGGCGGCGCAGATACCGGTGGCGCAGATACCGGCGGCGCAGATGCTACTTCCCAGTCGGACGCATTCGTATCATCGAAATACTCTACCATTAAAGGTAGCGGGACTGCCTCTACAGTTCCAGACCCCTCGATCTCGCCAGCCTCCTTCTGAAACTGACGTGTGTGCGCTCGCTCCTCAAACTCGTTGGAGAAGCGCTCGGAAAGGTTGGCGACGAACGTGGTCAGGCGGAGCGATTCCCTATCGTCAAAGGAGACATGGCGCGAGTACTCGCCATCAAGAGCGGCGCGGACGAGTCCTTGGAACTGGCCCGCAAGCGTCGTCAGGTACAACTGCTGCTCTCGCTCGGTCTGGCGGGAGACACCCAGCCCTTCCAGCTCTCGCTGGGCCACCGCCATCATCTCGCGACTCTGTGTGCGCATACCCGGGAAACATCTGTCGGTGATCTCGCTCAGGAGTTCGGTCAGTCGCGCTCGCAACGGCTCGATGCCGAGTCGCTCTCGGGGCAGCTCGTTCCAGGGCGCGTCTGAAAACAACTTGGCTTCCTTCTGCGCCAAATCAACAGTCTCGTCCTCATCACCGCCCAGATTGCGCACCAGGTAGTATCCGAGACGGAGTGGCTTCTTCTTGCCCAGGACGAGGTTGCAGACGGGGATTTTGCTGCTTCGTTCCTCGCAAAGGTCAACCTTGGTGAGGATACCGAGAGTGCGCTCGCCTTCCTTATCATATCGCTCGGCCAGGTCCAGAATCTCTTGCGTCTGGACGTCCACGTTCGCTGGGAGCACGGCCAAGATGATAGTGCGGTCATCTTTGATGTATCTCTTGACCATCTGGAGTACCAGATTCTTGTCTTCGTTGGTCGTGTACTCGTCAGCAGACCGGAAGATGCCGGGCACGTCTATCACGGTCAAGTAGTCTTCCTCTGGACCACAGATCTCAATTTTCAGCACGTCCTCGCTGAAGACCTTCTGGTTCGTGGCTGAATCGAAGCTGGTGCGGATGTTCATGCAGACGTTGACCTTCGAAAGAGGTTAGCTGTACCTTCGAGACATTTTCCACGCAACATGAGACACCCTCCAAAGGGTCGCGGAAACGGAAACCATGCATTACACCACAACACTCACCTCGTCCATGATCCTAGGAAACTCAGCCCGCAACTCCCGCGTGGAGCCAATCTGCTTATTGAAACCCTCTAGTCGTTCTTTATCTGCATTGAAAGCACGGGGGCTCGGAATGATGCTGATATCAATGCGGGAGAAGTCATCTCGACGCGAGGTGATCTGTGTTGCGTAGCGTGTGCACCGCTCTTGCCCGCGAGGAAATGGTATGCCAGTCAAGTTCTCGAGCAGCGACGATTTGCCGGAACTCTGGTCGCCGACAACCACCAGCTGGGGCAATGGAAAGTGCTGCCCGATATTTCTCTCGCGGAGGGCGTCGATCTTCCGCAGGCGTACGGGGTCCGTCAGGGGAAGCGGCTCACTTCCGTTGACTTTGGAAAGCGCCATCGTGTCTGTTACCTCACAGGATGGGAAGAGAAGCGACTGGGGGAGTGTGCTGGGGGAGTGTGCTAAGGCTTGGTTGTGTCGTGGAGGAAAAAATTGACAAGCTTCTGCAGGTGAGCTCTTACTTTATGCAAAAGGCAGTCGATGATGGCTCCCTCGAGTGATCAACAGGCTGCGAACATTCTGGTGCTGCCCATCGGCGCAATGCAGGTGCCAGAGGTACTCATACAAGGGGCGCAAACCTCGTGCAAACAGAAGCAGGCTGCCGATGTGCGTCATTGGTCCGTTGGGCTGACCTGCGTTTGATGCTGTGGTAAGGGTGCTGAGCCGTCCTGCAATGCGGGAGGCCCATGGAGGTGTCACACACCAAAGGCTTGATATTGGTGAGTATGCGTGAGGCCCACCACCGGACGACGCCTCCCGATGGACACTTGCATCAAACTTCGGGGATCTCAAGATGTGCCTGAGCCCATCATGAAGGTGAGGCTCTGTTCCGTGCGTATCAGTGACGATGACACCACAGTGATTTGGGGCCATCATGCAGGCTCCCTGTCTTCAGCCTCAGCAGATACACCAAACTCTCGGACCACTAAGACCGACTGTGTTTGCTCGATGTTTGCTTTTTCTCGATATATTGGTCCACGTCATCTGAACGGCAAGTCTGGGCACTTTCTGCAGTCTCTTTCCCGCCAACCTGGCTCGACACCAAGTGAGCTCGACCGGGTCGTCATCCAAGCCATCGAGTCTCTCCCCATACGGGCCAATGGTGCATACGCCTTGCCATATAAGCCTCGGCGGTAGGCAACAGCAAGATACTGCCTGATTGACTGGGAGGACCGTTGCAGCTTGAGGATTCAAAATCATGACACTCGCCTTGACCAGCACCGGATCGCAAGTGTCCAGATGTGCCCTCGCCGGGTCTCAGCCGTCAGCATGTTCGGCCCAAATTGCGTAAGGGTTTGTATTGGATGCGGTCCACTGTGTGCTGTCGCATAGATAAACGGAAGCTGAATCGTCCATGCGAGCAGCAAAAGAAGGCGTCACACATGAAGGCGGATTTGAGGTTTTCACGATTCAATGTTACTTATGTCGTCGTCTGGAGTTCGGGAATAGCCGCAGTGGCCGGGCAAAGCCGGGCCAGGGGCATAAGCTCCGCTGCGGCTTTACTTGATCCCCCACGAATTCCCCACACTGATCCTTGGTGGCGTCTTCTCTTTGCCGAAAGCCGGCCCGGGCTTCTTAGCAGACTTCATTGCCCAGCACCTCCTCACGCTCGCGATCGCGATGGGTGCCGAGATGCGGTGATGGGGCTATGTTAAGGTTGTTGATATGCGTGGTGAAGGGACAGCATTTCAGTCTCTCAGTGACAGGAATGTCTTGCAGAAAAAAAAAAAAAAAAGGAAAAAAAAGAAGGAAGATGCTTACTCCGTAGGTATTTTTTGGCGGGGTTGAAAGAGAAGATGAAGTTGCCCCTCACATTTTTAAGTGGCTGATGGTTAAGCGTTTAACCGGACATTATCCGGGGAGTGTCAATCAGTGGGCGCCCAACCTTGGAATTCCCCGGATTCTGAAAGTTGTTCCGTATTCTGGAGAAGGCCGTCAAAAATCAGGCCAGTCACACACTGTTGAATCCAAAGCATCAGGTCATGATTTGGTGGGCCCCTTTGGCAGATGCTCCATCCTCGGCTATGCGCTCTGGAAGGACCCTGCGCGTTGTCATTTGTGTGCTTTCGCCGTTGAAAGTTTTAGCCGGGCAGGGCTAGCTTCAGTGCATTTTGACTGTGGAGAATGCCGAGTCCGTCTTCCGTCTCGCCTTGAATCGGACAGGGGCGCAACAGATTCACGGAATACCCGTGGTCGAACGGTTTTAGACTATTATATATCCCACTTATTATTTTACCCAGCTGCGTCGTCAACTTCACTAATGCCCCTCATCTGTACTCCGTAGATTATTAGCCCTGTCTTATGTTCCGAACTCTCATCTTCCATCATCATCATCAACATCATCATCACCAACATCACCTGAAGAACAAATTCAGAAGTCTACAGCTACCAAGACACGCACACACAAACATAATCATGGCGACCAACGGTACCAATGGCCACACTAACGGCACCGCCGCCGCCGAGGCAAAGCCAAAGTTCGACCCCAACTTCACCCAGAACGTCATCAACCTCATGAGCCCAGAGACAAAGCCCCGGCACCGCGAGATCTTCAGCTCTCTCATCCGCCATCTGCACGACCACATCCGCGAGGTCGAGCTCACCCAGGAAGAATGGATCATTGGCGTCAACTACATCAACTCCATCGGCCAGGCCTACCGCACCAACCGGAACGAGGCATGGCGCGTGTGTGATATTCTAGGTGTTGAATCGTGAGTTTCAAATATCTTCCTATCTACCCGCACATTCCTTCCTGACCCCAGAAAACCAGCCTCGTCGACGAAGTCAACCACAAGATCGTCACCGACAAGGGCCTCGAGCCAACCTCCTCCGCCATCCTCGGGCCCTTCTGGTCCCCCGAGACCCCCTTCCGCGAGCTTGGCGCCACGGTCGTCCAGGACCTGCCCAAGGACGGCGAAGTCACCTTCTTCCACGGCGTCATCAAGGACGTCGACACCGGCCTCGGCATCCCCGGCGCCGTCTTTGACATGTGGCAGGCCAGCACCAACGGCAAGTACGACACCTTCGACCCGGAGAACCAGAGCCGCCACAACCTGCGCGGTAAGTTCAAGACCAACGAGAAGGGCGAGTTCTGGTTCTACTGCCTGAAGCCGACCGAGTACGCCATTGATACCTCGGGTCCGTCGGCCGAGCTGCTGCGGTTGATGCACCGCCACCCCAACAGGCCTGCTCACATTCACATTATGGTAAGTGGGAGATGATGCGACACCCCCCGGAAGATCATGAGAGACAGCTCACTAATATCCTGACCCCGCAAACAGGTCACCCACCCAGACTACATCGGCGTCACAGCCCAGCTGTACCCCAACGACGACCCCTGGCTCGAGACGGACGTCGCATGCGCCGTCAAGCCCGACCTGCTGCTCGACTTCAAGCCCAAGACCGGAGACGACTACGCCACACTCGATGTTGAATACGACGTGAGGCTGGTGTCGAGGAAGTACAAGCCCGACTCGACCATGTTGACCACGAATGCCAATATCATCGGAGGGAAGTGAGGAAACGGACACACGGAGTGAGCGAGCATGAGTTCAAAGACTGCAAGAGAGAGCGACAAGGGGAACTTGATTCCCGCACCCGATATGTATATACCAGCTGTATTTTTTCCCCCATTTCATCATGGGCCCAGGGCATAGCCTGCTCAAGGCCGGCCACTGGACAAACACAAGGTTCAACACGAGACAGTGCGCGAACGTATGCCATGTGATGCGTGAGAGGGTTCAACAGAATCAAGTGCTTGAGGCTACAGGTATTATATGAGCGGTTTTTTATCTCACCGCCGAGCCTCATCGTCGCTGTCTGGAAAACTTGTTTCTCACTTTGCTGGGGCAAATGTACACGATGATTGAGATGTCTATGATATATAAACAAATACGCACAGCCTGGGCCGATCCAAGACTACAGGCAGCATAATATGTATGTGCACTCATTGAGCCCATTCAGCGTTCAAGTTGGCACTGGACCCTCTCTCTGGGCCCTCAACTCACATGGGCAGCTCCAGCCACGGATTCAAATCACAAATGAGCTTCTCACCGGCGACTCTAGACGATCGTCCTCCACAATGTCCCTCTCCACCCTCTCCGGGATCCGATACACCCACACAATCACCGTCGCGCCACACGTAATCACCGTCCCCGCCGCAAACGGCAGCCCGATCCACGCACCGCCCATCGCCATGCCCTTCTGGAACCCCCAGCTAAACACCGGGCTGCCGACCATGATCCCCGCCGTCTCGAGGATGCCCACCACCGTGTTCAGAATCCCGACGTGGTGCGGCTCCACCAGCGCGTTCAGCAGGCCGCGGATGAGCGGGCCGAGGCCGCACCCGCCGGCGAGGAGGACCAGCCCCGTGGTGTAGAGCGCGGGCGTCGCGGAGAAGGTGAGCACGGTGTCGGCGAGGATGAGGGCAAGGCAGGAGTAGCGCGCGAGCCAGAGGTCTTTGGACAGCGGGGAGAGGTGCAGGCGGGTGAGGCAGAGGGTGCTGAGGTAGGGGAGGAGGAAGGTGAGCATGAGGATGAAGGAGGCGGTTTTGAAGGTGAGGAAGTAGGAGGCCTGGAGGGAGGTTAGTGGTGAAAGTTGAGACTGCCTGCAAAGACTTGGGAAGAAAGGTAATAGCGTATTGGATCGGAACATACCTTACTCCACGACCAGCCAAACCGCTGAGTCGCATACTGCGCCAACAGTTCCTGGATGTACTTCCCCAGCTGCATGAAGCAAAACGGCAGAATCAGCACCGCCGCATGCTTGTTCGTCACCAGGAACTCTCGAATGCGGCGCATCTGTGTGTGCGCCCCAGCAATGAGGCCCCTTCCTCCTCCGGGCCTTCCCTTGCCGGTGGTAACACTGCTGTTGCTCTGGCGCCTCCCCGAACGCTCGTCATGCCACCGCCGCACGCCCAGTGTCTCCGGGACGATCCGCATGAGGGCGAGGGCGAGGACCATGATCACGTTGCCGGTGATGAGGGGCACCCACGGTCCGCGGCTGAGGAGATAGCCGCCGAGCGGGTTGGAGACGAGCTCGCCGAGGAGGAAGACGGTTTGGAAGCGGAAGAGGACGGAGGCCCTGGGTGACGGTTAGCTTTGGCAGGGGTGGAAAGAGGAACAAGTGGTTCGGCTCACATCTCTTCAACATGGCATACGTCTGCCAGCATGGTGTACATCATGCTGATGCCCACAGGCGCGCCTCCTCCGACCATGTACCAGATCGAGCTCACTATGTACGTCCACATGGGGAGAGGAAAGTAAACTGAGTCATTAAGTTAGCCTTCTTAGAGCACAAGACGCGTAAAGAACCTGGAACGTCATGAGACTATGTACTCACACACTATCTCATATGAGACCGTCACCAGGAACATTCCGCCACATGCCAACATGGCTACTGGCTTCCGACCCCATTTATCAGACAGCGAGCCGAACGGCACAGCCAGAAGAATGGCTACAGTACCATACTGTCAGTCAGTCCATCGCACGTCTCAAGCTTCCCACCACAGCCTGTACAACAATGCCGGCAGCCCCAAGGGTTCCATTATAAAGATAGGAACTCACTAGGCAGCGCATCAACCGTGTACGACCACCCCCGATACATAGCCAACCTCCCCTGCACATCGGCCTCCTTACACAGCGGATCCAGCCCATCCACCCCCGGCCCCAGCACACTCGCCAAATCCGGGTGCATCTCGGCGCATAGCCGTCGCTCGAGCAGCGCATTCCACGCCGGCCAGCAGATGTTCAGTGCAATCTCCATGAGGAACACGATCATGAAGCTGTGCACGATCACCGGCCAGCGGAGCTTGTCGCGGGGGTCGTCCTCGCCGTCGTCCGGGTGCGGCGCCGCGGAAAGACTACTACTGCTGCTGGCAGTGGGGGAGGGGAGAATCAACGGCTCGATCTCTGCATTGTGTCTGCCGGTTTTGCTCATCCGCGCATCGTCGTCCTCGTCATCATCATCCGCGGTCGCGAAGAAGGGGGCCATCTTGAGGGGCCGGTGCTGCTGGGCTTCCAGCTCGAAACCTTCCTGGTCTGCGTCGGTGTCGTGGTCGTCCTTCTCATCGCTTGACGAGAGGAATTTGGGCAGTCGGCCCGCTGGAATGAAGGGGGCCATGGCGCGGCAAAAAGGAAAGGCAACGCGTCAGAAGGTGGTGGTGGTGGCATGGGTTGGCGCGGCGCAGAGGGATTGTTCTCGGGCGAACAATCAGGACTTTCTTCTTCTCCGGCTGCACTGTCTGTTTGTACCTACTCAGGAGTGGCCTTTGTTCACCTGAAGGACATTGAGAGAAGACAAGTGAGAGCGAAACGATAATCATACAACCTGATGCTTACTGGTACTAGAAATGGATCCTCTTGACCTGTTGGAACCAGCGCGGGCCTCCCCCCCTTACCAAGTCGCTCCAACGGTAAGCCGAGGATCGCACAATCCTTCATCGCCTTGAGTCAAGCTCCCAGGCCTCATCTCGCTGACATGCATCCCAGTCACCGCTCTGGTACTCGTAGAAATCATGTCCAAGTGGAGTGAATGCAGGATAGAGAATTGGCGTTGCTTGGAGGTTGCTCTTGAGGATGCTGCAGCTGCAGCTGAATGCTGCTGGGTTCCGAGTGCTCCGCTGCGGCGGAAAGCTCGAGATGTTGACTTTGACCGGAGTGGGTCTCGGCCTGGAACCAGTTCCCCGAGCGGCTCCAATGCCCGTGCTCGCCGGAGCTTATTTCAACCCCTATCTTCCGCTGGTGGCAGTGGGTGATCCGTCTCGTCAAAGTTCTGAGTGGGGTTGTAAGTAACACCGGTACCATCTTCAGTCTCTCTGCCAGCATTTGGTGCACCTGTAGCAGAGTGTGGCAGTGGTGTGGGGGAGCATGACAGCATACAGAGGGTACTACTTAGGTACTATATTCTGATTTGCTGACTCATCCTCTCCAGGACTAGCCTCCATTGAGTCGGTCCCGGCCCGGAGCAAGTGCCCCGGACCTGGGCCTGGAACTCAACTTCAGCACGTAAAGATCGTTGACGTAGCGGGTATCGAAAACATCAACCACACCACATCACACAACGAGACGACCACAGAGTCTCTTCCAACCTCACCGAGAGCCTCGCCATGTCTTTGTCCAAGGCCAAGGTCCTGTCCGTCGGACCTCTGGTGAGTTTTTCCGCTGGTCCCTGGAAATCCAGCGTGCCGGAATATGTCCATTGTCTGACGACCGACCTCCAACCATCAACAGCCTGAAAACGAGGCGAAATGGACCAAGTTGGTCAAGTACGTCGCACCGGTCCTCGGAAGGGAATATATGCAGTGTGGCATTTAACGAACCGCCCCCTCCCCCCAACAGAATCCAATACCAAGATCCCACCGGCAAGACAAGAACATGGGAGTCCTGCGAGCGCACCACTCGCCCACCGGGCACCGATATCGACGCCGTAGGCATCGTCGCCATCTTGGAGAAGGACACCGGTACAAGTTCACCGGAGCTTCCTTCTCATCGTCAGGCAGGTTCCGCTGACCATCCATTCCTGCAGGGCCCGAGATCGTCCTGCAGAAGCAGTACCGGGCACCACTTGACAAGGTCGTCATCGAAGTCCCCGCTGGCTTAATCGACCCGGGCGAGACGCCTGAGCAAGCTGCTGTGCGGGAGCTGAAGGAGGAGACTGGCTATGTCGGTGTGGCAAGTGAGAGTTCGCCTGTCATGTTCAATGGTACGCACACCCCCACTTTGGGAAGAGCTTTGATGGTTCCCTGGCTCAGCACGCTCTGCTCACTCACTCACTCACTCACTCACTTGTGTTAAGACCCCGGCTTCTGCAATACCAACACCAAAATGGTGCACGTCAAGATCGATATGAGCCTACCCGAAAACCAGAACCTCAAGCCAAAGCTGGAGGAGAGCGAGTTCATCGAGGTGATTTACGTGCCACTGGCTCAGATGTGGGAGGAGTGCAAAAAGCTGGAGGCCGAGGGCTACGCCATCGATGCGCGGGTGGGCACCATTGCTGAGGGTGTTGCTCTGGCAAAGCAATTCAAATTATGAACGGCAAGGTCCTCGTCTGCGGTCAACTTTGAGAAAGCTATTGTTTATTTTTATTTTGGCTAACACGAACACAATCTATCAAATTCTCGCCCTCCGAGAACTCCACATGTGCGCGCTCACACACCTATCATCCTGCTACTAGAAGTCAGAACACCATCATCTCCGAACTGTTCAGCCTCTAGAACTTTCCTCAACAAACAAGCTGAAAAGGATGTAGCCTCCTTATCTGCGCTCGTTCGCCGCCGGACGACCCAAAGACCCATTGTCCGAAACTCGACGACCTGGAGCACCGCCAGCAGCGCCCGGAGCTAGAGCCAGCCTCTTGGTGTCGGGGTTGCGCCTCTCTCCTCTGTCCGACCTCTCTCCTCTGTCCGACTTCTTGGCCGGCTCGTTGAGATATTTCCGAGCCCAGTCTAACACCACCTTGATCCGCTGTCCGTCCTTCCCCTCCCAAGTCTTGACCGCCTTTCTCAAGGCCTCCTGAGCCCGCTGCAAAGCCAGCTTCTCTTTGTGGTCCGGCTTGTTCTTCACCTCCCTCTCCGCCTCTTCCACCTGCTTCTTCGCCAGCGTCAGCTGTCCCAGCGGCAGCTCCTCACGGGCCCTCTCCCATCGCTTGGCCATCTTGTCGTGTCTATCCGCAGCGCGCGCCGTGTGCTCCTTTATCTGCTGCGCATTCCACTTGCTCTTCTGCGCTTGTTCTCTCTCCCAAGCCTTGTACCTGTTGTACATCAAATGGGCCATCATGGCCTTCGCATCGTTGGCAGCCACCAAGGACACGTCGTTCAGGTGCACGACCCGCATCTTGATCTCCTCGCCCTCTTCCAGGACGCCCGTGTCCCGGCCCTGCATATCCAGGAGCCGCCACCTCTCCACTCGCATCGTGAAGGCCATGAAGGTAAGCGTCTCGTCACAACCGCCCACGCTCGGGAACACGCCACTCCCGAGCTTGTCGACCTCCTTCATGGACTCGCCACCAAACCCGCCCCCCTCTTGCCGCTTGTCTTCTTTACGGTCCGCCCGCTTGGCCATGGCCATTTTGGTCCACTTTTCGCTCAGGTTGATCATACGATTTGGATCGACATCCTCGCCCAGCTCCTCCTTGATCTCCTTGACCGCCGTGCTCTTGAAGTTCTTGCTGCCGTCCATCATGCCCGCGGGTATCTCGACGAACTCCAAACACCCACCCGCCGGGCGCGGCTGCACGGTGACCAGGGAATACACGTCGTCGTCATCCAGGCTGTCCTCAGGCACCACGATGACCAGCATGCCGACGGCGTCCCCGCGAACAAAGACATCTCGGTTGAGAGGGTAATGCGCAGGGGTTCTGGGATCGGCATTGACCGGCTGCGCCACGACGCTCATGTAAATGAGACCAATCCTGGGACCGAACATGGTGCAGGTGTGGATGGTGATGGACTCGAGATAGTCGGGGTTCTTGCGGGCTGGGCGTCCAGGGGGCTGGTTCCGGCTCACAATGGCACTGCAGAATCTGTCATACCATTGCTAGGTGCATCTCGCGTATTAGCTATGGGGTCGTTGATGAAAAGGAGGGAAATGCCCGTGAGATCGGCGCACCTGAAATGGAAGCCACTTCCTGGGCAATTGTTCAATCAGCGTGGTCTTGTGGGCTGCAGCGGCGCCGCTGAGGTACACCTTGACCTTCTTTTGGTTGGATGCAGGGGACGGATCGAGGGTGAACGCAGGGGGGGCAGTGGTGGAGGCCATTTTTGCTGTTTTTTCCCCTTTCTTTTCCTTTCGATCTCAATATGGAGATGTTCTTTGGAATAGGCTGACCGGAAATGAGATCTTTTAGTGACTTTGTGGTGTGAATAACCTGAGAGTGCTTGTTGAATGTTGTTGATGGTGTTAGTGCAGTCAGCCGGAAGTCAAGTACGAGATGGGTTACACGGTGTTTTATACGTAACCTATTGACTTGTTTCTACAATTCTCAGACCGTGTAGAGGTGTTCAAGACTGGCATTCTGCGGGATAATGGAGATTTGGTCACCGGCTAGGTCTGTAGGATCAACGCCTACGCAGCTTGACGGTGGATCTAAAGGCCAGAATTGGGTCTACGAAAGTCCTGCAGGAGCCCAGAAAAGCACAGAACATACTACAGTACACTAAGAGATTTTTCAGGAGCACCTGGGCACTCGAAACATGTGCCGTGTGAAATTCTTGAACAATTGGCTGCAAATGGGTCTGTAGGAGTTGGAGGGAACAGAGGAGTTGAAGGCTGAGGTGAGACTCTAGCGCGCTCCGTGCTCAAGCTGGCCTAAGAAAATTGTCCCCGTAAGCACTGTTGACGAACTTAGGGTTCCACAGGGATGATTTTAGGCTGACGCAGGGATTTTCATTTTTAGTTTCCACCAGTTTGCTACCTTGCGCAAGTGGAGTGAAGTTCGCATTTGACTTCGGGAAGGCTTCCTGAATGCACATGGTGCCCGAAAAGAGCTAGTACGACCTTCAATCTCACTCACTCTTCACCAAGACATTACTCTGCAACAATAACGGCAATCGGGAAAACCCTATCGCCTAACTTTGACATATGCAAAGATCAATGCGAGTGTGTATACACTTCGAAGACCCTCCGCATAGTAACTTCTAATTAGCTCATACACAACAGGTGCGCGAATCTGCCCAGCTGTGCAGAGCATTCAATGTTTCGCTTGGCCCAACCTACTATCCAAGTAAGGAGCTTTATCCACATTTTGGCTCTGAGGAACGCCCCACGTCCTCGTCCCCCTGGCTGATCTGGTGCCCGGTATTCGCGTGACATGTGCTTCCCTTCCTGAAGTCTCGTCCAAGCGCATCGCCTCCGGGAGCTTCCGCCTACCGGGCCTGCCTCAGCTTCGATCCGTGCACCAGAGACGCCGACGTCATGCTGATACTCGACTGAGACGTCTCCTAGATCCCGGCGCGAAACTCGTTCCCCAAAGGCGCGAGGATCTATTATAGCGATAACGATCCTCTTAACCAGTAGACGTTGGTGTCTTTCTCTCCCTTCCGCGGATGTTGGAGGGCAGAGAGCTAAGAGCTTCACCGCGCTTGTGCAGCTGGTCGCACACATCAAGAATAATACACCGCTGGCCAGTGCAAGAGTCCAAGTACAGCAACCGCAAAGAAGCCCGACAGGAAGGGCACCAATCGCGACTGACCCGAGCGGCGTCTCACGCCCGGCTAAACGAAGAAGAACTCGATGATGCGAGCGCACAATCTCGGCAGCCTACTGAAGTCAATACTTCCGCAATCAAAAAGGTGCGTCCTCCAAGCCATTATGGCGACGCAGGAACTCCACGACCAGATCCAGCCACGACGCCCCGGGAGCTGGATTAAACCGCGGCGCAACCGGGATCGGCTGGGGCAACGGCGCAGGGCTGGGCATCAAGATGTCGATGGATGGCATCCTGAGTTGCGAAGAGGGTCCGCGATGGCGTGTCACATTGTCGGCGATGGGGGCTTCCTGTGCGGCTCGCCGTCGAGCCCTGGCGCGCTATAGGTCGCGGCTAAGTACGAGATCCCGATTTTGACTCTAGCTGTTGTGCCGAACAATGCGGGTAAGTGACACGTTTCTTGGTGAACCCTGGAGAGCATTAGTAGGTGCTGATTGTTCTGAAAGGCTGGAAAGCGCCTCGGTACTCCACGAGACTGGTCTACAACCAGGGCTTGAGTGAAACGGCCTCAGATGAGGGGCTCAACATCTCCTACCGCCGAACACCAAAATACGCAGCGCTGGCAAGGGCAATAGCGGGGTCCACTGTCGACTGGGAGAACGGGGCCGAGACTTCAAATGAGTGGATGAAAGACGCTAGGACTAGAATAGTAGGGGAGTTGAACGCGGCGCTGCGGTATGCAAGCTCATGGGTAGCCAGACGGAAAAAATGCACGCTCGTCGAGGTGAGCCTCATGTACAGGTCTGCGTAGATGGGGTGAATCTGTCACCTAATGGATGTCAAGCAGCTCCCACGCAAGACTATGGATAGTGAGACTGGACATTAAATTGCAAATCCAAGGGCGAACACCCAAAGACCCGGACACCCAGAGGAGGGTAATTAAAAAAGGATTGCCAAACTTTGAAACCGAGTACCTGGAGTCGATCATCAAAGTCAAATGCTCAAAGAAAACTACCCCAATTCAAATACGAACCAACTTGATCCTGTAACTAATGCTTTATACCGTGGTACTCCATCTGATGACAGCCCGAGGTTAGACTGCGCGCGGAGACAGGTTGTCTACGGCGACGCTGATTCTCGCATATACCCAAGGCTGGTCAATATCCGAGTAGAAGACAAGCTATTCCTTTGCACGGTCCTCTGTGCAACTGGCTGATTTGGCTGAGACACGATACGCAAGTCATGTCTTGACCTTCGACATCTGCGCCGTACTATCCTTTAATTTTGATGACCATCTCCGCAAAATCCAAACTGGTCAACGCAGGCAGATCACCGCGTTCTGTGAGGATTCTCATGGTCTCAAGGCAGTGTCGCCGCCATGATGAATAGCGCGCCAAAGATCAGCTGGCATGAGACCCGAGGACATCTTCCGTCCACCATTGTAAAACTCGACGATCTTGTTCAATTGCTTGAACGGGACCTTCACATCATTCTGCTGACCTCTGTGCTTGAGCCATACCCTGGCGTAATTGGGAATCGTGGAAAGGTCGTTTCTATTTGGGACAATGGCGTTTACCGGTAGGATAATGTACACGAAGGCATCAATTTTGTCTGGTAATTCAGTGAGCTATGCGCCGCAGCTTAGCATGCAAGACCAAGCTCGAATCCTAATGCTCAGTTCGCTATGGCGGTTCAAGGTTTGAACGCTTAGCGCTTCACGAGTCCAGAGTCCTGTGATCAAGGTCAGCGATGGGGTTACTACGCTTTTGAGATTGAACAGATGAATTCTGGGCCAGGCTTGGGTGGATGGTGCCAAGTGTGGTGGTCTTTGTGGCGCATGTGTCAGAGGCCATCGTGATTTACCGTCTCCGACGAGGTCTCCGAGAATCGTAAATCACGTCCTGCAATCACCCAATGGCTACAATGACCCCGATTTCTGTGGCATCTAGGTGATCAGGGTCCCTGAAAACAGTACTGCACCGGTCGACAACGAGCAGGCAGAATCATGGAAGCAGAAACCTGCCGAGATAACGGTACTAAAATCTACTGGCTTCAGCGCTGGCTGGCCTTTAGACGCTTGCATACCAACTATTGCCCAAAGACGATTGCCCAAGGCGATACTCAAAGAGAATACTTCATCCCCTGGCAAGAATCTTATGACCACCAGACGAAAATCGTAACCTGGAAGGCGGGTACCACACTGTGAGGTTGTCTTGAGACTCTTGCAGGCAACAACAGATCGATTACTTCAACGTCTCCGCTGCCGTCGAGTTAATCGTCTCTGTAAAGAGTAGGTGTTATCTGATGTCTGTAGTGGTGGTGATGAAGAGCTGCTGTGCTGTGAGAATAAGTCTGCAGATCACTGGGTGACCCTGGCCCAGACCCTGGCCCTGGCTCGGTGCGTGTAAGTGCCCGTTTCGGACTAGCGCCAGCTCTCCCTGTCGCTCAAGACATCACAAAGCCTGAATGACAGGTTGACACACCAGGCCAGTCCGTACTGTCAAATTAGTGAGGCTGCATGATCCCGCATGGCAAGGAATCAGAATTGAGGAACTCGGAGCAGATTACCGGAAGAATACATAACATTGCCCCGGTCGCCGCTTGAGTCATCCTGGTTCTTTCCACTTGTCTGTTTACAGCGTGCTTACTTTGCTCGCCCGTTGAGTCAGAGTTGCACTTGCCCGCTGCTGTCTACGGCCGCAATGGTAAGATATAACACCTGAATCAACCCAGGATTTAGTTGTTCTCTCATGGCCTTCTCTTAAGTCTTCAACTTTATATAACTTGACGTCGGATTTGCGTCGAGTACTTGTCACCGCTATCTGCCGGTCCGAGTAGAGACACCAAAATACATCGAGAACTGTGCTCAGGTGATCCTCTCCCTTCCCAGCAGCGCAAGGGCTGTCGCAAAACGGCATATTGCAAAGAGAAACAGCATCATCTCTTGCAGTCAGCGATCCAGCAACACCTTCGAAACCATCGATAGCCATGGAGACCGTCAACAAGGTCTTCTTCAACCCTCTCCTAAGGGAAGAGGCCCAGATTCGGACCCTCCTTCTCACACTGCCTATCGGCTCAGCGCATCCCTTCCGCGGAGAACTTCTCATACACTCCACCTGGAACAACATTCAATCAGTCGACATTTCCATGCATAAGGATGAATACTTCTCAAGTGCTGTCAGTCTCGCAGACCTAGGCGACGCAGTGCTGGACCGGATGAAAGAATTTCCAGCACAGCTCAGTCCGCTCATCACCGAGTACAGCATACAACAGACACCTGCGTCCACTTTCACCGTGCCCATTGATGAAAACAAAATACACATCTTTGCGGTATCGCTGATGCAACCTAGCTATTACGACCTCTGCTTGGGCAACACTGCGGGCGACACCACCTGCTTCGCAACGAGCGCTCAAAGAAGGTTTACGGGCCTAGTGCACAGTGGCGACCGTCTCGGCAAAGGTAATGAGCGTGTCCTTCTTCAGCACATCAAAATCAACAATGAGATGCCCGAGTCGCCCTTCGCAGTGTTTGTCTCGGGTTACAACGGCAATGCTTTGCATACATACAAAGCCCACAACCCTATGGTCCTGGTGGCAAACCACGAAACCAAGACACTCTATATCGTCCCAGTACCCCTCGACACAGCCACCATTGGTATGGAGGCCGCGATATGCTGCCCGCTAGTCATCAAGAAAGATGGCAATGGGCTGATTTGCTCGGTCATTCCTGCACCCACAACCGCCAAGATGTACTGTGCTGGCCTCCATCTCAAGACAACTGCTTTTGCGACGGCAATCAGCCGTGCTACTTTCGAGGTGTCGATGACGGCCCCACTGAGGGAGATGGCCAGCAGTGCAGAGCGAGCTGATCATGAAGTCGTGACGTCCACTTCGCAACATACGCCTCCTCCAGGCGGACAGAGCCTGCTTGTGGCTGTTGAGTCTGCTTCCCTGAACGAAATGGACACAGGCATGTATTCCCCGTCCGCATCTCATGCAGCCACTCCTCAAGACTCATCACAACTGACCTTAGTGACTGCAGACCAATCCAAGATCATACGCTTTGGCAGGGGAATTCACTGGGTAGAAGAAGGTCCGACGGCGCCAACTGTTCCGGCCCACACTACCGTCCTGCCGTGCATTCTCGGAGGCATTATGGAGGGCCCAATGCTGCTTGCGCTCGGCCAGCCTCCTGTTCGTCCCCACTTGCACAACACGGCAGACCTGCACAAGTACTACCAGCAGGCGAAGAGTGTTATTGTGGTGGTTGACACTCGGATGACTGACAATGCTCGCAACGTGGCCACCCCATGGCGACTCAATGGCCTGTTCATCCTTCAGCTCACTGCAAACAGCGCACAGGATGGTGTGATCAAGACCCTCGAGGAAGCAAACACCAACGCTGTTACTGCACTGGCCGGACCACAATCGCTTGTCCTGGCACAGATTGGTCCGAGCTACTTTTACTATCGAGGAATCGCCAATCCCAAATTTGTGACCACCGCAAACCTCAAATTTGGCCAGGATGTCACTGAACTAATCTCCGCGGCTGGTGGACTGACCGCGGTGGCTGAGATGGTCCACTATAAGAGCTGGCCGCGCATTGTTAATCTAGAAGACGAGCCTGTTGTGTATTTAATGTCCCAGCCTGGCGACATCATGAAGCTCGGTGATCTCGAAGAGACCTTTCGAAGAGCGCCCTTGGAGACAATTTCGGCCATGAAGAACGACGTTTCAGCCATGGTGCAGCAGCTTCAAAGCTTGATGGCTCAGGACAAACTGCAAGCCTTCTGCCACGGTCTTCTGACTGCGGCACTGTCCAAAGTCAATAAGCTGGTGGCACCATGCAGGCGTCAGTACTCAGAGTTCATCGTTCATGAGTACGACCCAGCAGACAGCGAGTCGAAGAAGAGAAGGGACACGCTTTTGTCAACGCTTCGAAAAACTAGCAAGAGCGTAGAGGAAAGTATTCAATGGCTTACTGCAGCACTCGGCAATATAGTCTCCAACCAAACCACCTCATCCCGCACCCACGACCTGAAGAGGCTCGCTCGACAGGCAGCGATCAAAAACAATGTGGCAGTCGCCCAAGAAATGTCATATGACAAGCTCACTGATATTTTGGAGGAGCACGCCAGCCAGATGGGAGTCCTGCTTATCAATGTCCGCACTCAGCCGTACCAGGAGTATATTTCCAACTTTATGTACCTGTCGGGGGCTGTAGAGGACCTCGAAGCCTCTTCCAAGGTTTGCTTCCTCGATTCCCGCACTCTGTATCTTGAAGGTCTGGACGCTGGTCTCGTTTTGGAAGCGTCTCAGACGAAGCACTCTGGACCCTTGGTCAGCCAACAGGGCACCGCCCAGCCGATTCTTGCGCTGCCATACCTCAACCAGTCTGCAGGGGATGGTTCCATGCTTGCCTGGGTATGTTGGGACCAGTTTGTGCAACTGAAGAACCCTTACTCGGTGCGCTGGATGGAAAAGTGCAACGAGGCAGAGATTTCAGCTCTGCGAATCATCATGCGCAACACACTGAGCCAGGCCGTGAGCTCCCGCAGTGTGACGAATCTGACTCCTTCTAGCAAGGAGACGGGGCAGTTGATGGGCGCCCTTCTCATGTCGGCTATGGAGAAGCTGGCGGAGACCAGGCACACAGTTCCCTCTATCAATGGTAAGCTTCACATTCCCATAGCCCTCGCTCGCACTTGGAACACTGGACCTTTTATTCACCAGGAGCACTGAAACTGACGTCGAGGATCCGAACTTAGACCAAAACCAACCGAACGACACGAGCACATTACTGATGCGTGGTCTATTCGGAAACCTCCTGACAGTTGCCGGTTCAGGAGTCCAGCCATTGTCTTTCGTGTGGCAGCTGTTTGGCAAGAATCCCATCTTCGAGATCCCAACTTCGAGCGCGGCATGGGGCTGGTACGAGCATGCGACTCGTCTACTGCCCTATTCTGGATGGTCCTTGGAGCAATACAAGGCCAACATAGTCAGTTTCCTCGACAAGCTCATTCTGCGAATGATCACACGGAATGAGAAAATGGAGCATACCTCGGGGAAAGCCTGCAGAAAGAAACGCCTGGAGCGTTACTGCAAAGCCCGGAATATACAGCTCTTCCATTCGCGGACAATCGTTACTATCCTGGAGCGGATGCTCACCAGACAAAGCGAATCTGACCGCCAAGCATCCGCACGTCGCCTGCTCGAAGTCGTTCCCGAACATGTTGAGAATGAGACACAGTCCTACACGAGACTATCCCGGTACATCTCTCATCTATCTAACGGTGGCAAGCCCACGAGCCACGACAACCTCATAGCTGCCAACGTCATCACCAAGCGCTCGGCAGCGTTTGGCAAGGCCAAGAAGGCACTTGCAGAGCTCCTTTCTCAGAAAGAGCACGACCCGCACAAGATTATGGCCGCCTGTCAGAAGATCAACTCGACCCGAGCGGCTATCCAAAAAGCATGGAGCTTGGGCCCGGGAATCATCAAGATGCAGAACGACCAAGTCGTGCAAAGTATCCTTGAGGAGGCCGAAAAGGAAGTGGCTGCCTGTGAAGAAGCCGGGCACGAGGTCGCCTTCTTCCACATATCGTATGAACTGGTACAAAAGGCTCGATACGACGCCGAGATTTCGCGCAAGCCGTGGCAGATCGGCGACAAGGACGAATTCGGCGAGATCGAGCAGCTCGACGAGAAGCTTGTCTCCCAGGTCCTGGGCGAGGTCTCTGTGGAAGATGCGTTAAGCTCAGCGCCTGCTGCCGGCAAGGGCTGCCAAAATCGGAACCTCGTCCCGATCTGCGTCGCAGGGGACAAGTTTTCCGGACTCGAGAAAGCCATGAGCTCAGAATTTTCTCAAGGAGTCAAGACTGTTGCGACAACAGAGGACGTTTGTCGCCTGCTGGGGATTACTGTCGGTGCGATGAGTGCTTTTGTCGAGATTCTTGCGCCGGACCGCAAGGTGGAGGTGATGGAGCATTTTCCATTAAGATTCGAGCAATTGGTACTGGCTCTTGTGGCGGATCGATCAAGGGACCCTGAAAAGGTCAAACCGACAAGGAGGTTGATGGGTATGCCACTTTTTATAGTGGGCGCGTCTTCTTAAATATCGTCAGTTCTAAAGTTGGGGCTGGGGATCATGCCCGGGCATGGAGATCTTCATCAGTCCCGTCAGTCCGAATTTAAGGTTATTGCACTTGTTCGGGACTGATGGAACGCTGACCGTTTGGCATCGGTCTGCCGAAACTCTATTTTGATATAAGAGAACACCTTCATAATGATGCGGGCACCACCTCTCGTTTCTCAGTGAAAAAACTGAATGAGCATGCTTTGGACTTCGACGAACTTACCGCAAGTTACAATGTCAGAATCAGCCACACCTGCATCGGCCCCAACATCTGTAGATCTTCATGACAAGACGGTATCACCATGGTGGGCAGCATCGCCGCCAGCGCTTGACCCCGCTGAACTCGAGCTTCTCGAAAATTACAGCCGCATTGACCGGAACGAAATAGTCTCCCACATCCTCAAAGTGGTACTGTCCTCACCACGCTTTTACATAACCTGACTTTGACGCCCTGACTTACCAAATGCATGTGCTCACAGCGGGATCAAGCCTGGGAGATACAACCTTACCCCTGCATCGGCCGACTTTCTTTTCTCAGACTCACGCTACACACCAAACCCTCATACTCACGGATCCTTCGCCAACTTCAATCACCCGAGCGGCCACAGCTCCTCGATCTCGGGTGCTGCGTCGGTCAGGACTTGCGGAAACTCGTCCACGACGGCGCACCGCCCGAGAGCCTCTGGGGCGCGGACCTGCAGCCCGCCTTCATCGACTTGGGCTACGATCTCTTCCGAGATCACGATACATGCCGAGTGAACTTCTTGACAGCTGATTTGCTAGGCTCGGAGCATGTCCAGCAGATGGAGGCTGTGCAGGGACGCATGAGCATTGTTCATATATGCCAGCTACTACATCTCTTTGACTGGGACGGACAGGTGCAGGCTTGCGAGCGTATTGTGGGGCTGTTGACCAAAGACAAGGGGAACTTGGTGGTTGGGCAGCAGATCGGGGCTATTGAGGCTGGGGAGATGGCGTTCAAAAGTGGGATGATATGGAGGCATAACGTGGACAGCTTCAAGCGCATGTGGGCGGAAGTGGGCAGGAAGACGGGCACTGAGTGGGATGTCAAGGCTTGGTTGAAGGAGATGCCTGGGCAAAATAATCTCTGTGTGCTGATCTTTGAAGTTGAGAGAGTGGGATGAAGGAGAGATCACGCCCTTTAGCATGTCATTTCAACATCTCTTCTTGGCGCTACTGTTGTAGAATCATTCACACTACGGAAATTGTCGTTTTCTAAGAATTTCCACGACTTGAAAAAGACGTTTTTAACACACTTACACTAGCGTGCGTTTAAGCCCTCTTTTTCATCTTCAAATGACCTTCATATATACCTTTCCATATAACCTTTACACGATCCAATTAAGCTTTATATAAGCTTAGAATAATCGCAATTAAAACAGCAATAACCTTCCTATTCCTTTTTTTTTTTTTTAAGAAAAATCATTAAAGTTTTCTCGAGAATAACAACTTAAAAACTTAAAACTTTAGTATTGGGATTCTCGTATTCTTATGCATTAAGATTATAGAAAAAAAAAGCAAATATATTCTAGAATTATTTTTAATCTAAATAACTCGGATCTCCAACTAAAAGTGATAATAAAAATTAAAGGGAGCCGGCTTGTAACCAAATTTAAATATAGGATAAATCTACTATTTAGTTTATACGAAACATAGTTTTTTAATATTAATCTTTTGAATTTGTAAAGAGCTATTTTTAATAATATTTTTAATTAATTTAATTATTTTAAATTGAAACAAATATTCCTATTTATTTGCTATTATATTGAGCTTATATATAGCGTACTTTAATTGTATGAAAGTTAAATAAGAAAGTATTTATAAAAAGCATATAAGTAACGGGTATAAAAACACGATTTATATAAATAACTTAAAATTATATTTCCTTTTATTAAAACGAAAGATTCCTATAATATAAAATAGGCTTCCGTATAACTCTGCGGTATTAGTAATTCATCGGAAGTAATATAGCTATAAAGTAAATAACAATATTTTAAAGATATCAATAAAGATTTACTTAAATAACTTTTATTTATAATTATCTTCTTTTATATTTAATTATATTAATTTCGAATTAATTGCTTTACATTATAATTTACAAATGCCTTATAAATATATAATTATTTTAGATTTTAGAAATCAATTTTATTTTAAATATATAAATTTTGAAATTATAATCTAATAATTTTATGATTTTGTTAAATTCGAGCATATCTTTACGATTATTTATTAAGGCACATCTAAATTACTAACACAGCACACTTTTAATCTCATGCACTATAGATCTATTTTTAAGGATCTTAATAAAATTAAGGATATTACCAAAATTTAATTTTATAATTTTATACGAAAAATAAACCTTTACGTGAAAAAAGCCCACTATATAAATACTAGCTCTCTATGTAAAAAGGCTATATACGAAAAAATAGCCTTTTATACAAAAATACATTTTAATAATATCCTTAAAAGTAGAAATTAGAACGTGAAAATCAATTTTGGTGATATCTTTAAAGGTAGAGCTTAGGGATATTATATAATCTTTTGATAATATCCCTAAAAGTAGATCTATAATTCGGGAAACTAAGGGTGTAATCTATTAACTATTTAAAGAGGCCTAAATAGATAATCTTATATTTTTAATATTTCGAATATTATCTAATTTATTTATAATTGATTCCGTTACATATTGTATAATAAAGATATTAAAAGAGTATTTCCAAATAAACTTATTATTACACTTTGAATTTATTTTTATTTCGCTAAATAATAATTAAAGTTTGTCGGATAATCGTTTATTAACAATTCTATATATACTATTCGTACTTTATATATAAGGATTGTCCCGAGCAAACACGAGCATATAACACTTTATACTATATCTTCTTTATTGCTATAATAGCGGCGTTAAACCGCTATTCTTAGCGGGTATTTCCGAGAAGGTATATAGTAAAATAAACCAAATAAGCATTTTATTTGCTATAGAAATACGTAACGATATCAAAATAGCATCGATAATAAAGTTTTCTAAGAATTAGAATATAGATTATTTCCTCAAATTAACCGCTAAAGTATTACTATAAATCGAGCAAAAAGTATCGCAAAAGTTTATTATAAAAATAAAATTTAATATAGTAGGGTAAATATAGCTTAAAATAGATATTATTGCGGAGATAAAATAATTGAAAAAGAAAAATATATAATAAATGCTGAAATATAGATTAGTAATATAGCGGTTGCGATATTAACCTAATAATAGAAAAGATATAAAGAATTTAAATTTAATTTTTTTTAAAAAAAGATTAGTGATTTTAATATATTAGAATTATAAGCAAAGCTAGGTATTATAATAATATAAGACGTTTTCTATTTTTGCTAATTGCGATATTGGATTAGGGTTAGGGTTTATAATTATTTATTAGTTTAAATTATCGGTAATATTATTATTTATCTAATCTCTATCATTTCTTTTAATATTCATGAACTATCACTAGCTGATTGTGATATATTATTGAACATTAAGCAATAAGCAAAACACGAGACTATTCGATTTATAGAATAACTGCAAATGTAACTAGTGCAAAGTTGAATAGATACGAGCGAAAAACAGCTAATTCCGAAATTTGGAATAATCATCCGAGAAGGGATCACCCTCAGCAGGCCTTTGCCCTAACCCGGTAGAATCACACGCATCGCGGTGCCACAATTTGTAATCCTTCGTCTCCTCCTCAAGATACCGACGCGACAACAAGGTGGACGGATCGACCTTGGTCCCCCGCCTACTAGAAGCCAGATCGAATTCCCAGATGTCGTCCATGCTGTTATAATCAACAACAAGAACACGGTCGATCTTGCCCTGGGCTTGTAGGTTGAGCAGGGCGGGGCGCTCCTTGTTCTTCCAGATGTTCTCGGTCAGCAGGTAGCGGCCCATGTCGTCGGGTGTCTGGCTGACGACCACGACCTCGCCGCTGCACGACTGCGCCATGGCCTCGGACATGTTCTCGAAGTACTGGATCATGGTCGGCACGTTGTTGTCCGAGGGGATCAGACGCATGTCCTTGATCGAGTGCAGCCAGTTGCTCGTCTCACTGATACCGTAGAAGTCCCTGTACCGTGGTTGAGCAGCCATGAGCTTATTCGGCCACAGGTGCTGTTTTGGTGTTGTCTGGGTCAGCAACGGGAGCGCTCTCTCATTGGTTTTAGTAGCTGTGGCTGTCCCACTCACCCAGATGCTGAACTTCCTCTTGGAGCATGCCCAAACCGACGTCTCATCACTGAGATACTCAGGAGGCTTACTGACGGACGCCGAGTAGAAGACGCACTTGTTCTTGAGGTCGTTCTTCCTCATCCGCATGTACGTCAGCATTTTCTGCGTCGTGAGGTCCGCGAGCAGGTCCCTCCCAGTCTTCGCCAGGACCTCTAGCTCCGGACAAAAGAAGCACCCGGGGACGTTGAGCAGAGGCCCGTATAGGTCCTCTCCCGGAAACCCGGGGTCGGCGCGCGAGCTGATGAGCATGCTGCTGCTGCGATTCTTGGAGCTGGTCACTAGGGGACCGTAGACGGGCACGTCGATGCCATAGCCGGACTCGTGCTTCTTGTCGTGGTGATGGAGATGGTCACCTCGGGCCCCTGGGGTAAAGCCGATTGAGTCAGTGGGTAATTTGTCGGCAAGGCATTTGGCTGTGCACAGCGCGAAAGCTAATTTGAGGATCTTGAGCCACGCCATCTGTGCCATGCTAGGGTGAGGCGTGTTGATGGGTCAGAGACACTGGAAGGAACTCGACTGAGATCCCAGCCGGCGATTTGCCCACACTACATAGACAGGTGAACAGAGTGCGGTCGGCCAGATATTGACGAATTCTGGCACTTGTCAACTCCTGACCATGCCTAAATGATACCGGCGAAGCTTATGCTTCATGCTACCTTGCAGGACGGACAGAGGCAATGTCAGCTTGTCTGAAGAGGGCAAAGACCGAGGGGTTGGACTATTGACGACCGCATGGTCCCGCTCCACCGTTGTTTAGGCTCACCCCTCTCCCACTCTTGCGCAGAAAACGGTGCTCGTACGATCTATTGACTGTGATGAAATGGATGGTTCGCTTCTGGCAGCGCCAATGTCTCATCTCCGATCTTGTTGCTCA
The DNA here is from genome assembly GCA_003671545.1 of Ophiognomonia clavigignenti-juglandacearum. Taxonomy (NCBI): domain Eukaryota; kingdom Fungi; phylum Ascomycota; class Sordariomycetes; order Diaporthales; family Gnomoniaceae; genus Ophiognomonia; species Ophiognomonia clavigignenti-juglandacearum. The sequence continues at coordinate 16,856 of PYFS01003513.1, read as the reverse complement.
TGAACGAGGCGGCGGAGAGGGGAATACCCTGAATCTCACTCATCTGGGAACCATCCGTCAAGGCGTAGAGTCAATGGTCGCGAAACTGCTTATCTTTTCTAACGTAGATGCCTGCTTGTCCTTGACCTAGCCAGGGATATATCTCGTGTCAGCTGTTGCATATAGGACCCTTTAGAGAAGTGATGTACCTGCATGAAGGTCCTGTCATATATGCAGGTCAGATGCCAAGCGATGTGACAATTGGTGACGAGGCACAGCTTATACCTAAGTAGTCCGTCCTCCGTACACATATTAACACATGTCAGATGGCAAGGAGTGCACGCGATTACGCCATGCGTCTTCAGCTGATCTGCCCAGCCTGCCATCTTCCCACCTGGGCAACAAGACTATCACCATGTTTCCCCACTTGGTTCGTGCTAATTTTCCCCTACCTGCCCAGTTCCATCTCGTACTCCACGGGCACCCGGTAATCATCCGGCCCCTTCAGCACACCATCGTTCTCGTTGAGCTGTCCGAACAGCCCACAATCATCATCAAGCACACGATAGACCTCCGGATTCTTGCGCTCCTCCGCAGGAACGTGGCGCACCCGGGGTTCTCGGCCCATCTCACCTACCTTGCGCCCCGCACACACCTCATTCCACTGTCTCACAGTGCCCCTATCATACTCGACAAATGTCTGAGCCCTGATCTGCAAGTCGCGGAAGCACTGGTCCGCGGTGCTCCATGCGGTGCCCACTGCATCGTAATCACCCTTCACGCAGAACTTGCGCACATGACCATTCAATTTCGCGCCAAACTCCGCCAGGAATTGCCGTAGTGGCTGCCTCCTTCCCATGTGCTCCTCCAGAAAGGGCACATCCGTAAGCGTGACATCCGGTCCTTCCTCGGGCACATCGCGCAGCCGGCAGCGGCGGGCGGGCGGAACGAAGTCGGTCATCACCGAATAGTACGCCTCGCCACATGCTGGAACGACGAGCGCCAGGGAACGTAGGTTGATAGCCCTCTCGCGCACAAACTCGGCCAGGTCGGACGCCGGGTACGCGACGGGCAGCTCGACGGCGATATGACGCAAGGCACGCGCGAGGGCGGCGTTGGATGGGTCGCGGAAGAAGCGACTCGTCATTGCTCCGGCCTGGGACGCGCCCCAGTACAGTGTGTCGATGGCCGGGTCGAAGGCACGGCACGGCACTGCGAGGCCGCCGGCTATACGGGAGTGGCGTAGGCGGAGGGCGCCGGTGCGTAGGATACTTGCGCGCGAGCTGCGGGTGACGTGCGCAGCTGCGGGCCAGGACGTGTCGACTACAAAGGGGAGGACTGGGGCATGGTCAGGTTGGAAACGCCAGTCGCGGATGGCAAGGGGCCAGACGATGCAGACCTCGGGTTCCGGGTCGGGGATGGTGTGGAGCCAGATTGCGTCTTGGAGCTCGATAGTAAGATTACTGAAAATGGTGAAAGTTGTCATCTTTGATATTTTTTATTTTGTGGTGGTGTGGACTTGTGGATGTTGTGTACGAAAGATGGGATGGATGGGATGGATGGGAAGCTGAGTGGGAAGCTAGAGGAAGAAACAAAACCACATGGTAGGAGCTGAGCTGATTTTATTCCCATGTGCCTCAGTCTACCTATGAAACCCTACCCCTACACTACATCTCGAAACAAGTCGGACGATAAATATTATAGTATTTTGTTCGGTTGTGCAAGTCATCAAATAAAAAGAAGATGAAAAAGCGCATCCTGTTGCAATAGAAAGTCTAGAAGAAGAGATATCTTCGATTATGCCAGACCATGTGCAGCCAGACCATGTGCAGCCAGACCATGTGCAGCCAGACCCCAGACCCAAATGATGGCGCTGACTGGATTTTTCCTTCGTATCTCAAATAACAGCGACGCAAAGATAATACCCAAGCCATACATTGCACGTGGTACCAATGGCTGTGTTCCACTTCATGAGATTTGCAGCAGTGACCTTAGTTTTGGCGACGATAGTTTCACAATTATCCCCATCCACAACTTCAGAGATCCGGCCATATGTCAGCAAAGAATCTCAGTACAAGGGGAGGACGCGCAAAACACTTACCCTTGTAGAAAGACCGGCAATTCGTCACCATGCCCGGCTGCGTCGGCGTCGGCGTCGCGACTCCATTGCCAGCAGTGGTGCTGGTGGTCTTTGACGTGATGGTAGGCGTCGTAGTGCCCCCAATGACGCCCACACAGAGCCAGACAGAAGCCCACATCCCAGAGCAGTCCGACCCAACACCACTATTCCATGCAAAGAGCTGCGCGATGGTGAGCCCATTGGTGCTCAAGACGGCGCTGCAACTGGTGCCGGGCTGCACGAAGTAGAATTTGTTACAGTTGGACACGATTGACGGCGGCTGAGTGGGAGTTGGGGTGGCGACGCCGTTGGCTCCGGTGCTGGTGGTGCTGCTGATCACAGTTGTGCGGCTGGTGCTGCTACTCGTGACCGTGCCTCCTCCTCCAATGACACCCACGCAGAGGTATACCGACGCCCACATGCCCGAGCAATCGGACCCGACACCACTGTTCCATGCGAAGAGCTGCGCGAGTGTGATACTGTTTGCGCTCAGAACAGCACTGCAAGTGGTTCCCGGCTGGACAAAGTAGAACTTATTGCAGTTGGTGACGATAGACGGTGGCTGCGTGGGCGTAGGGGTGGCGATCCCATTGCCTGCCGTCGTGGCGGATGCTGCACTGGCGGTGGTGATGGTCGAGAACGAGCTAGAGACCGGCCCGGCAACGCAAAGGTAGACTCCAAGCCACAGGCCCGAGCAGTCGGCCTTGACACCGGCGTTGAGGGCGAACAGCTGCGCGATGGTGAGGCCATTGGTGGCTAGGACGCTGCTGCATGTGTCTGATGTGCTCACGAAGTAGAACTTGGTGCATCCGGCTACCATGCCTCCCGGCTGGGTGGGCGTGGGTGTGGCGAGTCCGGTAGAAGTAGGTCTCGTGCTGGAGATCGTGGTTTTCGTCGTTGCTGGTGGAGGAATGCCCCAATTCTCCTCTACACAGTACGATGTCCCGGAGACGATGCTGCATCCTGATGCTAGTGATGGATTCTGTTGCGTTGTCAGTCTATCAGGGCGAAGGTACAATGATAGTCTTCCGAGGCGGAACTTCAAACAGTGACTCAGTGAGAGACAGACATACGTAGCTATACAATTGGGCGAGTTCAATAAAGTTGTTGGAAGCAATGCTGCTGCACGCTTCTCCAGCAACCCCAACGTACCAATTAGTACAGTCCTCGATAGTATCAGTCGGAGCAGTCGTGGGTGGGTCGACGGTGTAAGCCTCGACAGCGGCCAGTAAAAGGGACAGGGAGGAACATAGTCGTAATCTCATTTTGACTGCCTAGGTAGGGATGTACAGCAACTGGTGAAGAATGATTGGACGGCGCAGTTGATGAGCCTTCATACACATCGACCGGTTCGTTGTTCTCTGCAACACTACCTAGATATATGTAGATGCAGTTTATACACCCGGTAGCTATATCCTCTCATCGACAGTGAGAAGCCGATTCTGGCTACATTGTGATCTCGCCCATTTGTTCATCACGGTGGTGTGACTGGAGTGTGGGTTGACTCCGATCACACGTTCCCATCACGCAGCAACCAGCCATTCCGTATTTGTGCAAAGTCTCATTTCAATACAATAGTCTCAATCCTGCCGACAAAAGGACCTGTCCGGTGTCCAGGCCAGGGTTGCAAGAAGGTAAGAGGAAGGTGTGTCCAGCATCGCGATGCAAGCTGGTATGAGTCTTTCAATACTTGAAGCTTGGCATCATCCTTGGCAGAGTAGATCGTGCCTCTACACAGTATAGCTGTCCACCGGAGTGATTAGCATTGCTTACACTCCCAGTCATCTACCAGGGAATCAAGTGTGTGTGTATGTGTGGCGGAGAATATTGCACACTTCTTGACAAGCTCGTGCATGTCTCGAAGAAAAGCCCATCCACACCCCTCTCCGCTGCCGGCGCAATACTACCCTTGTCGGAAGCCCTGCAAACTTGAACGATGCCTTGCGTCCGGAGTACCTATGTACTCAAGCATCCCATGGCCTTCCTGCGCACAGGCAAATCGTACACGGGCCAATTATTCTGGCGCATGTGCCAGAAATCAAATTTGGCTGGAGATTACAGCGATCGTGTTCCCCTGGCCGTGAATGCAGGGAGGTAAGTTGCCCGCTGCAAGCGAAAGGCCCGCGGCAGGCGGAAAGGGAAGTCCAGAGGGGTCTCACCTGGTAATGTAGGTAGAGAGCTAAAAACTTTCCTCTGGAAATTGCATCGGGGATAGCTTCATATTTCACCAATCTCGCATATCCAATGGAGTGCACGTAGATCGGAGGAGTGTAAGTCGGAATGGTGGAGAGCAAGTGTGGGCAACGAGTGTCCACTGCCCACAGGTACAGAAGCCCAATCCTCATTGTAGGAAATATTCTTTTTTCGAGCATGTCTACGACTTTAAGCCACTTGTGAGGGACGTACGCCTGTAGAAGACACCATTGGCATACTCTTCGCAAACGCCTTTATACAAAGTTTTCATTCGATCCTATCCTTTTAGCTAGTTACATATTTTGATTAGCTATCGATGATAGCGTTTAACTGATAGCACCTTCTGAAATTGCCTACAATTTTCACTTTATCTATTTAGTTGAAATCGGACTCTGAGATAAACGAAGGCTTGCTGTTTTGGCTGACAACTCAGTAGCTATAGGATTGATATGAAGACGTGGTTCTCAGCCATCCAAACAGAGGGCATATTTTTCGGAGGCTTATTACTGCTCGCCATTGAAAACCTAGATTGTGAGCCCGCAACATATGAGAGAGAACCTGGAAGAGTGAAATGGAGCCCGCCAAACTCGGGTAAAGAATTCTTTGCATGGCCAGAACTGATTCTTAGATTCATCCACTCCCAGTTCCCGGGAATTGCGGAGTCCCGACACAGTAGTCATACCAGAGCTGGATTCCAGAGCCTAAATAATCGAGTGACGTTAGATTAAGCTTAAATCGCTTCGGCCCGCACTACGCAGGGTAATCCCGTATCGCAACCTTGGAAGAATGGATCCGGTGGCACTTACAGTCACTGAGAACAGTTGGATTCCACGCGACAAATCGAGCGTGCGTAAGGCCATTTTTGGTCTCGATTGTGCCGCAGGGATCGTTGACGGCTATCAGGGAGAAGTGTTTTGATCAGTCTTTGTCAAAGCAAGCGTGTTTCGTCGTATAGGTGAACTCACGGCTAATGTCAGTGGCCATCGTCCAACGGGTGCAGGTGGAGATGGTGCCTAGATGTCAGTGTCAGTAAGTACCTAGGTGGCCGCAAACTCCTCCATTCGATTTCAGGTTGACCAAGACGGAACATGGACTTACTGGCAGGACGGAAGCCCCTGACACTGGTGCAGTATGTGTACCCTGGCATATTCGCAATGTCAGCGTCGAGCGAGCGAGCACACTTTCTCCGAGGACCAACACATCGAGGACTACTACGCACCCGAGTGAAAACCCGCACAATCGACCCCCAGACCCGGATTCCACTCCAGAAAAGTGGTCTTATTCAGGCCATACCATCCCACAAACCCATCACAAGTACTCCGCGCCCCGACCTCAGCAACTTGCGTGGCGACGCAAAACTGCGTCGATTGCGCAGACAGCTCGAGGTCACGCTGGGCGCAGTACTGCTCGCCGGCCCAGAGCGTACAGTCGGCGCCGTTCATGCGGGTTGCCAGCGATGGGTTCCACAGCACCAGCGTCTCGACAGAGATGCCGTAGAAAGCGGCAAAGTCCGAGCACAGGTAGCTGTCCTCCAGAGAAGTTCCCGCGCTCGCCTTGACCGGCGGTGCCCGGTGCAGGGCACACTCGAGGACTGTGTCGTTGGCGATCGGGTTGATGTAGCCCGCATTCGGGTACGGCGCAATGTACGTCGGGGACGGGGCGGATGCGAACTCGGTTGCTGGGAGTGTGAAGTAGGTCCTGCGTTTCGTATGGTCAGCGCACGGGATAATAATCGAGGCAGGCGAGCAAGGCATACTCGACGGTGCTGGTGCTTGTGGGCTCCGCCTCGGAGGGAGAGGGATTGACCCAAGTCCCTCCAGGCTGCGTAACGCAAATGATCTGGCTTCCACTTGCCAGTCTGTTGATGTTGTCGCAGTACTCGGAGCCAACCTCAGGGTTCCAGCTGACTATTTGTGCCCATGACACGCCGTTTGCCGCTGCAATGCTCCTGCACGTGTCTGAAAGGTCGACTTTAAGCTGATACGGCTTGCATTTCTTGGTTGTGGGAATGCAAATCGACGTGCCTGCGGCGGGAAAATTTGCACAGTAGGCTTGGAGGTCGCTGGCTAGAAGAAGACTTGTCGTGGCGATGCCCTGGCCCATGGACACAGACAGGCACGAATCGCCCGATTTGATGGTATAAGTGTCCCCAGCACATGGAGTAGGCGTGGGAGCTGCTACCCTGTTTGCTTGACTGAATCAGCACCTAGATGGAGAGAGTTTTGATGGGAAAAACCAGACGTACTTAGTCACCCACGCGGTCGGCGTGGCGAGCGCTGTCACTGGCATGCTTGCAATTCCACAGCTTGACGTGAGCGATGAATACTGGGTCATCAGTTCCGTTTGTCCGTTGCCTATTGGCATTTGTAGCCGCGTACTGAGAATGGACGCAGCGCAGCTGTTGCACGCCAGTCCGGACGGAGCAGTCGTCGCTGCCAGGTTGAGTTTCATGTCAGTGTGGATACGTCCTTCGTTGTCCGCTAGGTGAAGTTTACCTGCAGTAGCAGCTGACTCCAAAGCCAATACGGCACTTCCGAGGACAGCATTGCAGAATTGTCCCTGACTGTAAAGGACTTCTTGTTGAGTGGGCATGTAACTATGTGAAGTAGCAGATGGGGCGTTGAGTGGAACACTCACGGGTTTTTGAGGCACAGCACAGAGTAGTTCTCAAGAAGCGACTCGGCCATATATGCAGCCAGTATGGATACTGAGCCAGAGGTGTATCTTGTCGTGCCGCAAGCACCAATGACTCTCCTCGCCCAAGTAGTCAACGCTGTGGTGCAAGTCGTAGTGCAGACCGCGGCCAATGTCTGGTCATTTGTGAATCCACCATCTCTTCCTGCATCCAGGATCTTTGGATCACAGGTGACTACTTGGTTGAGCACTGTGAGACACGCGGCAGGAAAGCCGGGCTGGTCCGCAGCTGTGATGTTCAGCATATTGACTTGCTGTGCTCGCAATGGCCTCGCTCCGAAAAGGAGGCCCAGGATGGGGAGGAACCACAGCATGGTAAGTCTGGTATTGTGATGGGCCAAATTTCTCAAGAAGAATTGATGGTGAAAGTGAAGGTGTCCCAGGCTGAGAGAACAGATTCGAACCCGAGAGGGGGAGACCTCACCTACCCAAACTTTCGTGATTGCTGCAATATACCTCGAAACTGAGAATTGTGTGGGGTCAACGTCCCCTTTCTTGTGCACGCGTGTGCCGCCAGGGCAGCCACATTGGTGGCCATCCCAGTGCTGACGCCAAGACAGCCTCGCCGGTGGCTGCAATAAGCGACGAGTGTGATAGCACCAATGGTGCAATGCACCCCCACTCACCTTTTTGATTCTTGATAGACCAACACCTACCAGTATTTGCATAGGCCATTGCCGAAAAGGGAGCCTTGAGAGACATCCGTGAGTTGCCACCAATATTCTCACCAGAAATCGGCCCATCCATGGATCCTTCGGCCATTACCGGCCTCTATTCAGACATGGATTTCGAGAGTGAGATTTTGAGGTGTGATAGAGGCTCCAAGAGGCAATAGGTGGCACTGGGGTGAAGCAGATCATCAGACCCCAGGACATACAGGACCAGATCTTTCAGGGCTCAGGGGCAAGATGAAGCCGGCGCGCATTCGTGTTGGATATCTCCCTCTTACCCTTGTGTGCCATTGCGTTCCTCCATACTCCTCTGCTTTGTCGTTAACACAGTCTACCTTGCGTCTGCAGCGAACATCTTCTCTCTCTCTTTCTCTGTCGCTGATTTGAAGTAACCCGTGGAAATGCTTCGCTACATAGGCCTGTGCCAGTTTGTTGCTTTTCTGGCGCTCAACATTGGAGGAGGAGGAGGAGTATTCGCCCAACAACAGCTTACCCAGAATTCTTCCACGCCCGGCTTCTCGCCATATACCCTCAATCCCCTGGCTACTAGACAGTCTCTTCCGGAGGGCACATGCACAAAGGACATCGAATGCGCCACATACGCGTGCTGCAATGGAAACATCGTGAGCCTCAGCATTCTTCGTCCAGTGAAGCCTCGAAGCTGACTATCGCACAGTGCGGCTTCGATCCGGTCGAGCACTGCGGCGACACCTGTGTTTCCGGGTGTGATGCCAAAGCCGAGTGCGGAGAATTCGCTGACCCTCCCGGCCTGGAATGTCCCATCAACGTCTGCTGTAGTCAATTTGGCTTCTGCGGCACTACGGAAGTAAGTATTCCAATCCAAGACTGGCCGCTTGCTCATCATGGACTTACACCCCCACCCACAGTTATTCTGCGATGACCTCTGCCAGAGCAACTGCGTCCAGCCCGGCAGCACGAGCCCACACACGACCGATGTGCGCGAGCTGGTGATTGGCTACGTAGAAGGCTGGTCCTTCACGCGCCGCGGCTGCGCGCACCGGACCCTGGATGCCATCAAGGTCGACTCCATCACGCATCTTTACGTCTCGTTCGGATATATCAAGCCCTCCACGTTCGAGGTCTACCCGATGCCCGGCGTGACGGAGGAGAACATGCTGAACATGACCAACCTCAAGCAGAAGGCGCCCGGACTCAAGGTCTTCATCGCGCTCGGGGGATGGTCGTATAGCGACAACGACACCGACACGCAGGCCGTCTGGGGGGACCTCGCCAGTACCCAGACGAAGCGCCAGAAGTTCCTGGATCAGCTGGAGAAGTTCATGCTTTATTACGGATTTGATGGTGAGAGATTTCCCTGAAAACTCCGCCTTCCTTTGTCTGTCGATCTCACCGTTGAGTGCTTGCCTGACTGACTTGGAGTTAGGCGTTGACTACGATTGGGAATACCCTGGAGCCGGTGACCGCGGCGGCAACAAAGAAGACGGCGCGAACTATGTTGCGCTTGTCGAGCAGACGAGAAACCACTTCAGGGGTCTTGCGAGGGGTTGGGGCATCTCGTTCACTGCGCCATCGTCCTACTGGTATCTTCGCCACTTCGACATCGAGAACATGATGGTACGTTCTGTTCCTATTTGTTCTGCTCTGCAAAGAGACGAGCTAATCACTGGGCGTATCGCAGCAACATGTGGACTGGGTCAATCTCATGACCTACGATCTGTGAGACCTGAGACTTCAAAAGCCACCCTGGGCAGGAGGACATGAGCGTATCTCTAATTCTTGACCAGATTCGGCAGTTGGGACAAAGAGTCCAACTGGATAGGCCCCCACGTCTACGCGCACACAAATCTGACCATCATCAAGGATGCGCTCAATTTGCTGTGGAGGAACAACGTACCAGCAAACCAAGTCAACCTGGGGCTTGGATTTTATGGAAGGTGCGCGACATCAACCCGTGTAGCCTCGGAAAACTCGTCTGAGGGGCAAACGAAACCAAGTCCTTTCGCCAATGGGGCACTGACCTGTGCATAGGACATATTTGCTGGCCGACCCATCTTGTGACACCCCTGGCTGTGACTTCACGGATCCAGGTAGAGCTGGAACGTGCTCGGTGAGTCTCAAGCTCTCTTATCGCCGAAGAAAATGAGCGTTGCAAGACTGACGTGGGGATTTCCTCTACGTCCCAGGGACAAGGAGGTTACATGAGTTACCAAGACCTCGCCCAGGTACGCAAATCGAGCGGTGCGCCTGTTGTGACGGACAAGGAGAATGCGGTCAAGTACTTCCGTTACGATGACGACCAGTGGGTCTCATACGATGATGAAGAGACACTGCAGTGGAAAGTCGAGTTTGCCAACTCTCAAGGGTGGGTTTCATTCCAATCGTCTACTACACCTATATTCCTTCCATGCTGGCTATATTGCTGCAACGATGTTACTGACCAGGTGGGAACAACACCACAGCTTGCGAGGACTCTTCATCTGGGCTATCACCCAAGACACGGACAAGAATGATCTTCTCAACGCCGTGCTGCAACCGGATGGGCTGGGCAAGTTCAAGGATAAGAACGGCGTGCACTCCGACGTGGATGATTGGGACACAAAGTCTCCGGACAAATGCGTCTACTCAGGTATGTTAGACGAATATCATGCCTGACTGCCCATGGTCAGAGAACCGCTGACAATCTGAGATAGACTGCGATGGAAAATGTGACCCCGGTCTGGTTGAGATCGGCGATGTCCGCTGCGACCCCGTGGGAGCAGAACACCCAAGAAAAAAGATCTGCTGCCCCATCGGCGGCGCTTATGATCCAAAGTACTGCAAATGGAGAGCGGACAAGTCTTTGTTGTTCTGTGGAATCCCATACTACTCAGAGACCACCACCAAATGCGTCTCAGGCGAAGCTACTGTCGTGAGCGGCACGTGGTTTAAGGACGACCAGGGGAGAGACGACGTCTGCCATTACCACACCGAGGCGGACTACTGCTGTCAAGAGGAGCGTGAGGATACTTGCGTATGGAGCGGCAAGTGCAGCGGAAACGGCGAACAGATCAATTGCCCAAATGGCAAACAGCCGCTAGCAGACCCTGTGACGGGGATCCGTGTTGGCACATGCGACGCGTACGACGGAAAGTGGGAGTCGTTGTGCTGCGACAAAGAAGTGACGCCAGAGTGCCGGTGGGTAGCGGACGTGAACAACAGGTGTGCGGCCGAGTGCGACGCAGACGAGGTCAACTGGGGACGACACTACGGCGGTGGAGGCGAGAACTGTGAAGATCCCAAGTGCCCTTCGAACCAGTTCTACCAGTACGGCATGCCTGAGGACTGCCAAAATGGCCGCGTGCTCTGCTGCAAGCGCGACTCGGTGCGGGCTAAGGTCAAGAAGCTCCCCGTTCCGCTTGAGTACCTGTTCGACGAGAAGATCGATGACAGCGAGGAGCAGTCCTTCGACATTGACGTGGACCTAGACCACGCCGGCGAGAGCCAAAGTCCCAACGACAACAGCTTTGGCTGGCATATCATGTCGGGCCCGCCAGACCAGATCGATAACCTCAACAAGAGAGATGGATCCCACTGGGAAGTGTTTGCGTGCGACCCCGAGAAGCACGAGGGTGTCCAGTCCGCCCGAATGGTGTGCACGCGGGACGAAACCCGCGCGGACCACAACTGCAACAACATCCGCTTGGGAACCGGTGTGGCCGACACCATCCTCGAGATGCCGCCCGGTTGTGGTGTGGGTAAGTATGCCATGGCCATCAGCCTTGAGCCCTTGGACGGACATGATCCCATGACCGATGACAAATTATCGCAATTTGTGAAGCGCAGCCTGCCGCTAGGAGCGACCGTGTATAACCTGACATTTGACTACGGCTTCCACCGTCTTCAGGGCCGTGCCGACAACAACGTCAAGCTCCGCATCGACTACAGCAATGCCAAGGAGTACTGGAACGAGGTTGTCGGTAAGTTCTCATTCTCCCAGTCTCCCTAGTGAGTCGTCGAGAGCTGACTCCGAGTTTCAACCAACAAGCCGCGAAACCGACGCGCCGGGATGTGAACACAGAATCAGTAGAGCACATCGTGGCGCGTGACCACGGTGGCGACTGGCGGCTCTATCTGGACCACTTGTACCGCATGGACCGGCGGGACACGCCGCCAGAGCAGCTGCACGAGCTGCACGAGCGTTGGTACACGGCCGATCTTGTCGATTGGATCGCCAAGATGGGTTCGGTGCAGAAGGACGTCAAGGTGCTGGATCAATCAGTCCAGAAGACATTCATCTACACCATCATGTCCGAGTCCCGGACTTGCATGATTTCCGAGAACACGCAGGCGACCCTCGAGGCCGACCTACATGCCCGCATCACCGCCAATGTCCAAACGTCGGGAGTCATGACTCTCATCGGCAACATGAACGATATGAGCTCCTTCAAGCACTCGTATGTCAACTTCCGCAACAAGGGAGAGATCAAAGCATCGCTCATCTTCAATGCCTACGGCGAATTGCGAATTCCGTACAAGGAAGAAACACTTCTTGGTAAGCATCACCAAGTTTCGCGCTGCTTCATCCCAATTCCTGATCTCGTAGAACATTATCGGCTGACCAGACACTTTGGTGCGTAATAGGCATTGCGCCCATTGGAGCCAGCTTCAAAGTTCCCGGTGTGGTTACCATCGGTCCAGAGTTCAAGCTAGTGGCCTCGGTAGAAGGGAAAGTATCTGTTGAGGCGTGAGTCTATCCTCGATCTTGTTCGAGCTCGTCCGTAACCCTGAGTCTAACCTGGTCCGTTTCCCTCGCTAGGAATGCTCGAGTCGACTTTTCCGTGGCCGAGTGGGATTTCTCGCAAAGATATCCTGCCCCAGACGACGAGTTTGGAGACCCGGATGAGGACAAGCCGGACAAGCCGACTTTCTCCACCTCTGATGAGGGTGGAGGAAGCCCGCTCACGTTCAACTGGCAGGTCACTGCGGAGGGCGAGCTTGAGATCCACATGTAAGAAGACAGATGCACCCCTGGAACCTACGTCGAGGACCTTCTTCAAGGATGCACTCGGGCTAACCATTGTGCTGACCATGTAAAGAATCCCTATGCTCACGTTTGGAGTCGTATTTGACTCCAAGTGGGAAGTGCCGAGTGCCGCGTTCGATCTAGGTGTAGACACCTATCTCCGTGTCCACGGTTATGCCACTGTCGGCAGCCAACAAAATTTCGAGTACTGCATCGGCGCTGAGGCAGGATATGATACCTTTGCCCGTGTCACTGCACCGTGAGTCCGCGCAGTTCATTCCGCTCTTCGGTGTATGCCTTCTGACCTCCCATATCCACAGGGCTCTCTTCAGCGTCAATTTGAACCATAGATGGTCGCTGGCTACCGACGAGGTTAGTATGAACGATTTGCAAAACACCGAGTTGTGGCCTGAAATGGAAATCAATCGGATGCTAATAGGTGTGTCTGTGCAGAGGGAAATATACAAGAGCCCGTCTTGCCCTGTCGACTCGACTACTCGCCGCTCCCTGCAGGTGGCACGAGACGCACTTCACCGGCTTCCGGATGCCTCGCCAGCCGTCAATTACATGGGTGCGCCCACAGCTGATGTGTTCATCGACGAAGTCAATTCGGTACATGGATTGCTCCCAGACAAGCGCAGTGCCGATCTTTTGCTGTAGATTTGGACCTTCTCGTGGCGCGGCTGTGCACGGGAATTATGGCCATTCAGTGTCTGGAATAGTGGTTTGGACCCTAATCAAATGTGGTATTTTGGCGATTTAAATTCAACTTGTACTTCCCCTCTATCCTAAGTATCTCCGTGCGTGTGTACTTGGCTACGTAGATAGGTGAGGGTTCCGGGTTGTTTACTCAACACCAGCACCCAATAAGATCATGGAGCCGTGTGCTGCTGACGGTGACACAACTGCCTGCACTGTCCCCCGCTCGCCAGTCTCGGTCAGAGCTCCCATTACGTCTTTCCTGCCGTACGCCTTTCTTCGTCTATCAATATGACAATGAAACGTTAGTGATCCCAGCAACCCTTTCCTAGCAATAATTTATGAGCTAACATTCTTACAGTGGACACTCTAAGCTTGACTGCTGAGGGGCTACAAAAGCTGCTCACAAACGGCACGATCACAAGCGCTGACGCGGTCAATGCCTACCTTGACCAAATTTCCAGGCACAACCACGATGGTATGCATCTCAATGCGATGATATCTGTAGCTGAACGAGCTAGCCTTCGAGCGCGGGCCAACCTCTTGGACACCGAGAGACTCCATGGCATAATACGAAGTCCCCTTCATGGTATTCCCCTGATCATCAAAGTGCTTTGCGGGCCCTCATCCTTCGTTCTATATTCCCAGCACTGACAGTTTGCAAGGACATATGCCTGACGATTGACCTGCCATCGACATGTGGATCGTTCGCTCTTGCACAAGGCCAAGCCAAAGAGAATGCTGCAATTATCAAGACCTTGAACAAGGCCGGCGTGATCATCATCGGAAAGTCAAACCTCAGTGTGAGTGGTTCCCATCTTCACCTACTACTCAATGTATCTGGCTCATCTTATATTTCGCAGGAATTTGGCAACGCGAAGGGTACTGGACTCATGGCAGGATGGTCTGCTGTAGGAGGCCAGGTAAGGCCTGTTATTTATCGCTGGTTTCGCGTAGAACTACGAGCATTGTTCCTACTGACGTAACTTAGACTCAAAGTCCATATATCGAGGGAGGCGTGAGAGACGATTCTACCTTCTTCACACACTGGGTATGCTTCGTTCCTATCTCTTCAATACCTCGACTAATCTTCACAGGGCCCGGCTGGATCCTCGTCTGGTAGTGCGGTGAGCGTCGCCGCGGGTTTTGCACCCATATCCATCGGTACTGAGCTCGATGGGTCCATTATGATGCCAGCAGCAAGAGCGGGTGTCTTCGCCATCAAATTGACGCCGGAGACCGTGGATAATACTGGCTTCCAGCCCGGGGCCCCAGAATGGGTTGGCCAAGGCCCATTTGGAAAAACTACAGTGGACGTGGCCGTGCTCTCTGCCATTTTGGAAAAGCTCAGCCCGGACCATTACGGCGACCTGCCTCGTTCATGGAACGGGCTCAAGATCGGCTTCGTCGACCCTGCGCTCTGGAGACCTTATCCATGGGCCATCGAACCAGTTGCGGGCTTCCATGAGCAAACCGATGCCGCCATGCTTGCTGCACAAACGCGGATCGAGGAACTCGGTGGCAAGGTCGTCCGTTCAGTGCCGCTTGCGTCTTGGGAAGAAATAACGGGTACTATGCCAGACTTCAAGGAGATGGAGGATGGATTCGGTAAGTTGGTCGAATAGCTCATAGGATACAGCCACAATTTGCTAAGCAGCTGCTCCAGCGTACCGAATGCACGTCGAGTTCGATGACTTCCTGAAGATGTATCAAGGGACACCGCAATCACTTGCTGAACTCATCGAGTACAATAATGAACATAGAGAACTAGAATTCAACGACAGTATGTGAACGTCTTTGTGAAGTACTTTATTCAAATAGCTTGAATCATAAGGCTAATCATAGGCGCGACCAAGGGAACGACAACCAGGCCGTCCTGGAAGCTGGGCGAGACACGGCCATCACAGCAGAGGAATACGATCGAAACGTCAAAGTCCTTCGATCAAAAGCTGCGGGAAACGTCTTGAAAGTATTGCAGCAGTACGATGTAGATGTCATCGCAGGGCCATGTGACTCACGAATGGCCAGCGTGGGCTCGGCTGCTGGATTTCCCGTGGGCAATTTGCCCTTGGGCTTCGCAGATTTCAACGGCAGGCCGTTTTCACTACACGTGATAGCGCCTGCAAATGAAGATGTGCGGATTCTTCGGATCATGTCGGCCTGGGAGGCGACTTTCCCGGAGAACGTCCGCCCTCCACCTACATTAGCTAGGGAGCAAGCCTCAACCCCTTAAATGATCACAACCCCGCCGGAGCAAAGCAAAAACCAAAAGGTTTTAAAAGCTAGTTGAAAACGAGTTATTCTCTTTTAAAAGCTTATATATAATCGGGAACGAGCCTTTGCAATAGAATTTAGTAAATGCTTAAATTTTAATAGAAAATAAATAAGATTTAATAATGAAATTACTTCGAATATTAATTTATATTTTTAATAATACCGGCAGATTATATGATGTAAATAATATAAACATATATAGGTTAGATTTAAATTATTTAAATTATTATAATAGCTATGAAAGCTATCATTAATTAAAGTCTAAATATAGCCCTAAAGAGCGCTCATCCCGATTAGGACTAGAATAGCGTTACAGCTAATTATAGAGTTAATATATACACTAGATTTAATTAAAAAATATATATCTTTATAAATCCAACTAAGCTTATATTATAGATTTTATATTAATTATTTATCTTTAAATTTAAACGAGCGCTATATATATATATATTAATTCCTATATATAAAATGTATTTCGGGCATAGCTGTGCCCCTACCCCCGGTCACCCCTGTGCCCGCCTATTCCCGCCGGCGACCCGGGCCCCTATCCACCTACCTACTCCACCATCCCCATCGACTTCCCGCCGGCGACCCGAGCCACCATTCACCACCTACCCACCCATTCCCGGCTTCCCGCCGGCGACCTAGGCCCGCATCCACCACCTATCTACCCGTCCCTAGCTTCCCGCCGGCGACCTAGGCCCCTATCCACCACCCACCCACCTATCCCCGGCTTCCCGCCGGCGACCCGAACCACTATTAACCACCCACTCTATTACCCCCGTCGATTTCCCGCCGGCGACCCGGAGCCTACGCTACCTCTCTAACCAAAAAAAAAAAAAACAAAAAAAAACTCGCTGCCGTTACCTTATTAATCAACTCGCCGGCGACCCCGGTCCCTATCCACCTACCTACTCCACTATCTCTATCGATTTCCCGCCGGCGCCTCTCTAACCCGAATTTATAATAGCCACTATAAAATTAGAACTTAGTCATTACGCCCCCCAACCCTACATGAAATTATACAAGCCACAGCGAAACTATGACTTAGCCACTGCGCCCCCCCAACCCGAACCCGGGCTGCGTTAGGGTTAGGGTTAGGGTTAGGGTTAGGGTTAGGGTTAGGGTTAGGGTTAGGGTTAGGGTTAGGGTTAGGGTTAGGGTTAAGGTTAGGGTTAGGGTTAGGGTTAGGGTTAGGGTTAGGGTTAGGGTTAGGGTTAGGGTTAGGGTTAGGGTTAGGGTT
>PYFS01003511.1:0-69281 GCA_003671545.1 Ophiognomonia clavigignenti-juglandacearum | reverse complement strand
TATAGTATAGTGCTTGTAGGTTATAGATATATAGTCTAAACCTTATTTGGCTGGCTAATTATTGAATTTTAAATAATCATTTTATTTTAATTATATTTTGTGCACTTTATTATATCTCAGCCAATTCTTTATATTTTATCGTTATTTTTGCACTATAGTATTTATTATAGTTTATATATATATATGATTATGTAATCATGATGATTACGTAATCGTGCATTCTCATGATATGCACCTATATTAAAGAGTCCGCTTATAAAAAACGGAAGGCTAAGCCTAAGCTATTTCGGCTGGGCACCGAGGTTAGTCGCCGTCCTAAGTATAAACCTCCGACGCCGTATCCCTAGAGGCTGCGGCCGGATTATTTCCTGGAACCTAGGCTAATAATTATTTTATCTATTTTACACCCTTTTGTAAAGTTTGTTTAAATGTAATGCGGTCGTCTAAAATTCGTCGATATATCGGTATAGTTTTAAAGAAGGCGTGGCGGGCTTTCTAATAAGTTGGTAAAAAGTGGTAATGAAAATAATTATAACGGCGATATTTATATTAAGTGATAAATATAGAAATATATTCGGTTTTTTATTACTAAAATATAATAAGGTAAGAATGAATTTTAGGTAGAGGATTTATTATTATATTAAGAGAAAACAAGAGAAATTAACGAAAAATATTACTTTAGCGGTGGTATTATATATAGTAGTTAGATAAACGAGTATTGCTTTATTATAATGTTTGCTTTGCTGTGATAATAATAGTTAATTTATCGTGTATTATCCTTGAGATTATATTACTATTAATGAATAGTGCAAATTAAGCGAGTTAAAACTAGATTAACCGTTAGCGATATAGCTATAAATTATAATAAACCAAGTGTTTAAATACCTGCTTTTATAATTTCTACCATAATTAGATTATAAAATAGGGTAGAGGCAGCTCGCTTATTGTTATATATATATGTGTTGGATTTTCTATTAATTTATGCTGTTGCTATTTATAGAATAAATATGGCTTTATCGCGTGGCTTAAGCTGTTGAATCCTATAATTTATATTTACGTAAGCTTATAAATGTAAAACGATTGCGATAATATAGTAGAAGCCTATATTTGTGCTTTAGTGAAGGAGAAAAGCCGAGATAATAGCAATTAGGTGAAGATTTAAGGATATAAAGAGATACCTCTTTTTAGGTTTTTGTGGCTATTGTAAAAGTAATATAAGGATGCTAAAAAGTAAATTTAATAATTGCAAATAGGGAATTAGTTTTATTAATATATCGAGCCGTGAGATCTATAGGTCGAAGAAGATTTTAGGGTTTAGGAAAACTATAAAAGCCGCCGTAAATTGGTTTAATTTGTAATTAGTTAAAATGTAAAAGGGCTATAGATACGTATAATTTATATGTTGCCGTATTGATTGTAATCAGCTTTGTAAGCTCTTTTTAAATTAATTGTTTTATTATCGATAGCATTTATATAAATATTTGCTATAAATTAATCAATAATTGATATTTTATATGTATTTTATAGAAGAATATGTTTTTTCCGGGGTTTTGTCGGATTATTGGGAATCCGTAATTAGATAATCGATATCTAAATACGGTTACATAGCGCCCGATGTCTTATGCTGGTTTACCGCCTTTTATTATAAGATATTGGGCGACCGAATTAGATTGCGCCTATAAATTCGGTCCCGTGGGTAATATATAGGATCGAGGATAATTTAATCCATTGTCCGGTTTATAATAGTTTGAAAAGTATTGCTAAAGTAGTAATTAGAGAAAGCTGCCATTGTTTCCTTAATTAGAACCCGAGGCTTTAGACCCGAAATCTCGATTTTTGGCCTAGAGATATAATCAATCGCATTTAAGGTTTTATA
The DNA here is from genome assembly GCA_003671545.1 of Ophiognomonia clavigignenti-juglandacearum. Taxonomy (NCBI): domain Eukaryota; kingdom Fungi; phylum Ascomycota; class Sordariomycetes; order Diaporthales; family Gnomoniaceae; genus Ophiognomonia; species Ophiognomonia clavigignenti-juglandacearum. Next base: position 67,405 of record PYFS01003511.1, on the reverse strand, counting down.
CCCAATATTCCGATTCTCTATTTATCGACGCGATCCTAATGGCGAGAAGGGGCCGTTGGAAGCTTGTATTACCAACCTAGCGCCAATATATTATAATTATTAATTAATAATTGTAATTTAGCTTAAGCCGTCGTATATTCTTATATATTTAGTAATGTATATTATTCGAAGGATTTTTTAATTTATATTATTATATCGGCATTATTCCGGAAAATATGTTTTACACTTTTACCAGTAATAGCTACCAACCTAGCGCCAATATTTAATTTAAAATAATTTATTAATGCCCGTATTAATCGAAGGGCTTTTTGGTTTATATTAGCGGTTGCTATAGTTTGCGTTTTGGTAATACCCGTAGCGTAAAGCTTAATTTATGGAGGATTCTAGGTATTTAAGTAGCCGCTTTGCCGCTTTATAGCTTGTTTTAGGTATTTACCGCGGTTATTTATTTCAATTGCGAAATATTATATTCGTATTATTGCTTTTTCCACGGTAAACGAATAGTATAATATATTATGATAATTTTATAGCGCGGTTATTAAGAGAATAGTGTGTAGTTTTCGTTTTTTAATGCGTAATAGATTAGTAAGATTGCTTTTATATAGGTATATTTGATTTATAGGTTTTATTTATATAATGCGATTTAAACGAATAGAGGGTTTTATTCCGTATTACGCAACTCCGTAATACGAGTGGAGGTATCTTTATTCCAATGATATATCCTCTTTTATATTTTCCTTTTAAGTACTCCGTATTTTTAATCGAGGGCTGATTTATTTTAGGCAATTTTAGGATTAAATTATAGCTCTTATGAACTTATTCCATCCTTTTATTCTTTAGCTTAACTTAAGGGGGATCCGATAAAGTCGTTATTATTTACGAGAACGATGTTTTTTAGATTTATATTTTATAAGCTTATATATTTCTAAAGAAAGCGATTAAATATTCGTTGATTTATCCGAAATCCGGCAAATTTAAAAGACGAAAGCGGTGGCCAATATATGGCATTGAATATTAATGTTGCATAAGTATTTTGAAAATTAATGGATAAATTATAAAGCGCCGGGAAATAAGTGACGAATTTCGTTAAAGGTTTAGCTGGTGGCGTATAGTTGTTATCGATTCGTAGTACCAAGACGGATAGATATAGTACCTCCTTTATCTTATTTATACTTAACGTTATATATATAAATATTTCTCTTAAAGCGTTTATATTTCGAATTAAATCCAAAGGGTATTATGCCGTTAGAATGCTAGCCGGGTTTTTTAATCGGATGCTAAAGTGTTGTAATTTTGGTATTTGGCGTAGAAATATGAAATAATTTGGTTGTGCTATTATATTGGTGAAGCCCGTAATTGAGTGGCAATCGTGAAAAATGGTTATTTCCTCGATTCGTATAATATCGCTGCTTAAAAGGAATTTTTGGAATGTATGCAATCGCTTCGGATCGTCGTCGACGGCCAGCTTTTGTATAAAAGTAGGGAAAGATATTTTTTCCCATAGCTTTTTGATTAATCGAAATCGCGTAATATCGCCCGGGTGTAGTAATGAAATTATATTAAAAAGGATTTCTATCGGAAGCGTATTTATATCGGTATATTTTATTAGATAATAATTGTATATTATTTAATTCCGCTTTGTGGATCGTAATTGTTAGTTAATAATGGAAGAGAATTATAGTTTATATCTTTATTTAGATAGCGGCATTTTGATGAATTAAAACTCGGTTATTATATTTATATATAACGTATTTTCCGTCTTTATATCTCATTTATATTCCTAGTACGGGAATAGGCATAAATCCGTATTACCGGATCCAATTTATTAAGTTTCTATTTATTGTTTTTCGATTAATTATGCATAATAGATGGTTTTTTGAAATTCCGTTGGGCGGCTTCCGTCTTTTATTTAATAATAACTCTTAATTTTGGTGCTTGACATTATTGTAACCAAATATCCATAGATTAAATCGGCATATAGAAAATAATCCGGTGGCGTGATTTTATAAGAGTATAACGGCTATACTGCTTATTTGCGATTTACTGCTAATAAGATAATGAGATTTAGAGCTGTTTGACGTATAGTGTTATTTCTCCAAACCCCCCCCCCCCCTTTTAAATTTTTCTCCCCGAAGATATTACCTTTATATCCCATTTGTATCCGCGATTATATATGTAAGTAAGTTAATATGGGTTTCGTTATATATTCTATATTTGTGTTAGGAATAATGTTAGAATAAAATCTTTCTTTGGGTTTTTTTTGCGTTAAAGATTTCGTTTATAAATTGAATTAATTGTCGTTATATCCGTAAGGAGTATGTGTAGGGCGTTGAGATTATATAAGGTGCTATTTATGCGCTTATTGAAATCGCGTTTAAGAGAATAAAGTTCGGAGTAGCGTGAGCGTTGTAGCCGGAAGTATTGTAGTAAAGTTTTAGCTTTGGAGGGTATTGTTAATAAGGAAGGTGGGCGCTATATAGGATTATAGCACTTTACACCCTTAGATCCAGAAAGGAGATCTAGTGGGTAGGGAGGGCATATATTACTTTGAATTATCGAATCGTATTATTTTGCTTCGTAAATAATAATTTACGGCATAATTTAAAAGATTGATAAAGCGATTTGCGTTTATATTTACGGATAAATGCCGCGGTAAAAGCAATTTTTTTTTTGATATTTGCGTTATAATGTTTTATTCGGCGATCTAAATACCTTATTAGCCTGTTCGACCTTTGACCTTGAGTGCTTAAAGCTCGGTATTTACCAATTTCTAATAGAGATTTGCTGAGTAAAGTATATTAGAGATATCCTTGCTTTAACGATATGTTTTCTATATTTATTTTTACAAAAACATGGTTGTGTCGCTCGTTTAGAGAGCATTAAGTAATTAAAGCTTGCGTTTTTTGCTATTTCAATTGGAGGAAAGAGGTTATAGTTATTCTGGATAGAATTATATAAAATTCAAAATAATTACGAAGTGTTTTTATTGTATCCTAATGCTATATATCGCCGCTAAAAAATAGGTGAATTATTGATAGATAACGAAGTAGTAAGGATTTTGGGAGGGAGTAGTATAAATAGCCTTTAAAATTAGTATAAAATGTTATTTGAAGTATTAGAAACTTTTAATTTACGAGTAAATTATTGCTGGGACGTTCGACTTTGTAAAGCCGATTTATCTGAGATCGCAAACGGGTTGACGGTTTCCTGGAAGATATTTTAAGGGGAGTTTCGTTGGTTGAGACCAGGAATTTCTCCTAGGCGGATTCTTAGGCTTTAGGGGCTTTCCTTTTTATCTAATATTTCCAGGCCCTTGGATGTTTCCTGGAAGTCGTCTTGGAACTAGCTGCTATTTCCGTTTATATTTGGTCTTTATATTGGTTTGTATGGTGTTTTTATGGATTAGTTAAAGTCCGGGGGGAATTTGTGATATGGGCATAAATTCGCATTAGATGTTATACTACCAAATTTAACCTTTCGTTCTTTTTAGCAAGTTGTTGGCATTTGGCTTTAGCGGCGGAGAGCTTTATTTGCACGTTTTAAATTTGAGCGGCTTTTAATATAGCTTGATGATTTTAGTAACGGGCGTTGGCTTGAGTTTGCGCGAATAGGTTTCGTATAATTGTATGCGTTTTAATCTTTTGTTATAGGCGGTTATAATAGATTTGGAGTTTTTGATAAAGGCGAGCAAGTTGCTGGGTTGGGGCTAGGGCTAGGGCCGGAGAAGTTATAGAGATTGGATATATATATAAAAAATTCAGATTTTCTAATATTTTATATTTAAAGGCAAATTGAAGATTCGTAAATTTGAGAAATTATAAAATAAATAAAAAATATAAGATTGTTATTTAATAATTATACAGTTAACGCAAAATAAATTCCGATCGATGTAAAATAAATTCCGGTCCATTATACAGAGGTCTGTGTCACTAGTCTTCGCCGCTCTTTGGGTACCTCCTTTGTACCTTTATCTCAGAGTTCAGAGAATAAGCTCGTAATTTGGGGATAACGAATAAAGAAACTGGTCTGAGAATTAAGTCACCCATTTTACTTGAATGAACTGGCCCAACTAAATGAACTAGCCCAACTGAATAAACTGGCCCAACTGAATGAACTGGCCCAACTGAATGAATTGGCCCAACTGAATGAACTGGCCTAACTGAATCAATTGGCCCAACTGGAATGAACTGGCCCAACTGGAATGAACTGGCCCAACTGGAATGAACTGGCCCAACTGGCCCTACTGGCCCTATTGGCCCAACTGGATCAACAGATCAAATGGATCAACTGGATCAAATGGATCAACTGGATCAATTAGATCAATTAGATCGAACTGGGTGGATTAGATGTGTGCAGTAACTCGATTATCAGACCGGTTTCTTTGTTCATTATGCCCAAATAACAGGCATATTCTCTGGAGGTTGAGATAAATATCGGTACAAAGGAAGTACTTAAAGAGCGGCGAAGACTTTTGACACAGACCTCTGTATATCGAGCGGGTTTTTTGAAAAGAATTCGAGGAAATTAAATTTATATATATTTAAACGCTTAAGAATTAAGCGTTTAAGTAAACGCTCATAGTAATAGCTGTAAATACCGTTAAAATATTTGTAAATATTGTTAAAGAAAGGGATGGTATTGGTTTTATTATTCGAAATATGGAGATTTCGAATACGGCATTTGAGAAGTTAGGGCTAGAGCTATTTATGGATTTTGTGGATGCTACTACGTTTAAGGTAATATTAAATGCCAAATTCGTTATTATACTCGTAGTAAGCGGAAAATTCGTAAAGTTTGCGATATTTGATTAATTGATATTTCTAGGATTAGGCGGCGTTTCCGTTTATATATGCGCAGTAATAGTATTAAAAGGGAAACAAGTGACGCGCGATTTTAGGAAAGAAATAATAATGCGTACCTCCGTGCGTTTTCCGTTTATTATAATTTCCAATAAAGTGGTTGGGATTTATATGGGGTAAATATATCTTATGGGCCCGTTTTGGATATTGGTGATTAAATCCGACCGGTTCGCCTTCTTCGTTACGGAAGCGTTATTGCAAATTTGGCCAAGCTGGCCCTTATAGCGATTATATTCCATGAGTATTAGTGTAAATGGGTTGTAAGGAAGATTATTAATAAATTTACTACGGCATCCCCATTAAGTGATTTTGGTAGCACTATTAATTGGGTTAGCTGAATATTTGAGCAGATTATTAACTTAAAGACGAAAGAGATTAAAAGGAAATAATTGTCGGAGTAAATTAGTATAGCTTCGTACGTTGCGTTAAAGGGATTGTCGAGCCTATTATATAGTTAGTATTTAGCAAATTACGTTTACATAAAGCATTTATTTAAAAGATAGCGGGGATCCGGCTAATAGATTAAGAGGAGGTTGGTTTAAATAGATCCGTGGGAAGACGTTGGAGCCCCCTATTGAGATAAATAGGAAATTTAAACGAAGGATTTAGGATATTGTAACGTTTTTATTTTATTTATATGGGTAGAAAGGTTGTATATAAGGTTAAGGGTTATTAAAAAGTCGGATGTTTATTTATAGAAGAAGTGTTGGGAAGACGGAAAAGAGGCGCGGTTAGGTTTTATATTTAATTGGAGGATCGTGAAAGTTGAGGGCGAATATCTTTAGTATTTACGATTCCAGAAGCTGTTTCGTGAAGAACGTAGATTATTAATGTTATATAGCCCGTTAGTGGTTGTCGAGCAAGAGAAGCTGCGGGTATACCGATCAATCTATTGTCGTTATTATGTTTTTAGAGGGCGATTTCCAAATATTCGGAGGTGAATTGCTCGATTCGGGCTGTAGGCTGCTTCCCCTAACGACCAGCAGTGCAACGATTAGTTTTGCTAACGATATAATCCCTTATGCCACCAATTAAAGAAATTATAGATTCGAAGGTGATTTGAAAAAGTATATTTCCCTTTTGGAAATATAGATTTTGCTAATTTTATTAATGTTCTTAAGAGTTTGATTTTGAAAGTGGATTACCTTGAAAGGGAAATTTCAAGATTCGCTTATTATAAGCGCAGGTTTGATTACTTCGATATGGAATTAGCCAAGTAAAACCGATTCGAAAAGATGGAGAAAGATATTTAGAAAATAATATAGAATACCACCAACCTTTAGGTAGAGTTGAGGTCCTTTGTTATGGATATTATCTTACGTATTAAATAGGTGGATATATATTTATTTGAAAATACGTAATATTTTTGGCATTGTTTCTAGGCTTAAGTTACGGAATCGGAATATAGGGTAACGGTAGCAGGTATAGTATATGTGCTGATTTATAATTTTCGTTAGTTTAGCGTGGTGGAGGGTATAATATAAGAAATAAGCTTTATCTTATTATATTTCCATTTGTGTTTTTTTATTTAAACATGAAAATAGCCTCTAATAAAACCTTGTTACTTATGCCGCCGGATGCTACGGGAAAAATACCCGCTGCTACGCCATATATTTATTTATTAAAGATTTATACCCGCCTCTTAGAATAAGAGAATAAATAACTTCGACGGAAAACCTAATAATTATAGTTACGTTTAAATTGTATTAAATTTTAGGTTAATGTATATAAATTATAGAAGCGTTCGTATAAAGAGCAGGTCGAGAGGTATAATAATGTATTAAGAAATAGAGATAAATTTATTGGTGAAATCGCCGAGATAATTATTATAGCATTTTAACGATATAAATATTCGATAAAAGAGTAGGGATAGGCTAATTAGGAGATTAAGGTTTATAGCGGTTTAGATAATAAGTTAAATTGCTCGTTGTTTATTTAATTTTCATTTTATGGTATTTCGTCGGTTATGCGTATGTAAATAAAGTATTTTTGGTATTAATGAACGATCTAAGGCCAAATTGTATTATGGAATTGGAGTTTTTCGATATATTAGCAAGACCATTATTGGGGAATCGTTGTATTGGGAACCAATGGAACGATTTGGTAGGGATTTGGTTATACTTTTCAAATATCTGGTAGAGTAGCATTGTTGAATCGCCAAATTTGCATCGTATGAACGTAAATCTGGTAGGGTAGTATTATAAGGTTGAATCGACAAATTTGTATCGTAGGAATTATTACGTGCGGAGATTATATATAATGGTTAGGGATCCTAAATGGTAGCTCGGCGTTAGTCTAGTCCTCCCGTTCTGTGCTAGTCCTCCTGCCATATATTGGTATAGTACAAACAGAACGGGAGGATTAGATTAGCGCCGAGCTACCATTTGGGATCCCTGACCATTATACTGAGTGTATTGTGTAAGAGCACTAGTGAATCCTCCAACGTTATCGGTTGACGATTCTTCATAACTTGCAGCATGTGATATTGATACTGGGCATTTGGGCCCAAAGACCACACAAACTAGCCTTGCCTTACTACCTAGGTAGCAAGCTAGCATGGCTGGGTAATGGCGGCGTCGAAAAGCGTAGACAAGTACTCCGGAAGTTCCTTTGTCGGCAGGGAAAGGGGTGAAGGTAAACAGTACTAGTACTTGAACGGTGTGGGTCAAATAGCAATGGTAGTGAACGGATATAGATTCAAACTTGTGGCACCCAGGATTATAGGCATCCCACTGTCACTGAATGCTCGAGGCCATTCAAGGAAGAAATATCCTTGCAATAGAATTACTAAGTATGCATTACAATGCTAGCACAGTACTCGAACAAAAATTCATGTACATCTTTGAGATGCGCTAGTCTTCAGCTGTGGTCATTGGCGGGAGTCGCTTAGCCTTTAGCCCACGATTTCAGCCTCTACCTAAAGGACATGCCTTGCTAATAGCGCGGCATGTATCCAATTCAGCTGATCCATTTGGGCATAGACTTGTGCAAATTCTTTAGGTGCTCTATATAAATACGGCGTACTCCCGCAACCTGATTCCCATGATTCTTAATTCTTCTTCGATCATCAATCTTCATCATCAACCTCGAACATCCCTCTTATCACTGCTGAGCTTTTCCATCACCTGCATCAACTGCTGATAGCACAAGTTTATTGGCCGATACTTCGATACTCTTTCCACGCCGTATTCTCGACAAATCAAAGGCTGAGGGTACCACACTGCTATCGCGCACGAGATACGGACTCAAAATGGCGAAGAAAAAGCCTACGTCCCCAAAGCTGAGCTCATCACCCGCTGGACCCGCAAGCACCGCGAAGTCTGCACCACTTACCACTTCATCAATCATATCAGATCCTACTCTGGGCTTCAAAATTCGCGTCCTTATATACGATTTACACAACATGGCAAAAGACCGCTCATGCGAAGCCAGACTCTCGATCACCACCGACGAGCTCTATCTCAGTCAGCCGTACTTCACACCAGACGAGGCGTCAAGCATCAAAGGCGCACTTGTCAACCACATCATGCCGTCTTTCACCAGCGAAGAGAATGTCGACGTCGAGGACTTCAACAAGGAGACAAAATCGTCGACCACGCAGCACACAGTTGAGGAAATGATTCACCTCCAAATGGCAACCTTCTTCGAGAAACGACGGGCCAGCGGTGATGCCCGGCCATGCGGTCCTCACACCATAGCGCCGCTATATGCTGCTGTTTTCGGGATTGGTAGAGAGGATGTTTATGATGAGAAGTTTCTGGGTCGCCTGAGGCGCTGTGGGGTTCCAGAGGCGAGAGATCAGAAACCGAGCTGGGGCAGCGACAAGAAGAAGAAGAAGAAGCAGTGAGCATGTGGCTGAGTGCATCGTCTCGCCAAGTACAAGCTTCCCGGGCGTGCTGGTTTGAGAAATCATACATAGACTGCCTGTGGACCAGTCACACGCACCTCCGCAAGCTGCATGGTCACGAGGTCCGGCCTGCCCAATAGGTAGATGCGTGCCTAATCCATTGCCACTGGTCTCCTGCACAAGTTTCCATCAACCCCGCAACATCTACTACTTAGGTATTGCCAACTATCAAGTCTCAGCACACAGTGGGGCCCAAATCTGCACAAGCAGCCAGGAACCTCGGCGGTCATAAAAGGGAGATCAACAGATGAACAACGCTCAGATTTCTGGTCGTTACTTCGAATAAATCCCTGGTCCCTCTACATACGCCAGCCTAATCATATCATCCAATTATGTCGCTATCACGTCTCGCGGTCCCATCTCCGACATGCACCATATGCACCCCCAAGGAACTGCGGCAGGACTTGGCCCCGTCGGGAGTATACAGAGTGTTCAAAGGGTATTCCTTTCTTGGTTCGTTGGGAGACCTAGACAGGAATGGCTCCTGTTCCCACTGCACTGTCATTACCCGAGGGGTCACGCATTTCGCTTCCCTTTTCGACCAACGACTAGACAAGGAGAACATTGCCGTGGAATGCGACCTTAGCCAATCCCGAGATGAACTATTCCCAGAGGCTATTCCAAGAAAAATTGCGGCCGTGAGAGGCCATCATTGGTTTCGTCAAGCAGTAATTCCTGGGTCGCCAGCCTGGCAGGCATCTTTTGAGGCTCATCGTGGGAATCATTTCCCAGCTGCGTTGGAAGTATCGTTGTGGTTCAAAGACAGACCGGAGATGGGCAAGATTCAGCTGATTGTCACATCTGATAGCCCTCCTGGTAATTCCTGCTCGTCCTCCAACCAAAAGGCGATATTGGCCAGAACAAGCCATCGGACTGAGAGATATGTGGTGTAGCCATGAGCTCAACACGTTCCGAAACCATCATAGATATAAGTGCTGGACTTAAAACTTGCTTGAACGAGCATGGAAGCCAGTGCGGTCATACGACCGATTTTGTACCAAACAGACTTCTTGCTCTATCGGGCAATTCTGCTCGACTTGTGGATGCCAGTTCTACGAATGCGTCCACAAGATCACAACCGGAAAACATGAATTACATCGCTCTCAGCCACTGTTGGGGCAGTGTTGGCCCAGTGTTCGAGACAACGATAGCCAACTTTCAGCAGCGCTGCGGGGGGTTCCTGATCAGCTCTCTTCCTAAATCTTTCCAGGACGCCGTCAATATCACCGAGAAATTAGGTTATGGCCTAATTTGGATCGACAGGATATGCATCATTCAGGATGATGAACAAGACTGGCAACGGGAATCAGCGCATATGGCTTCCATATACATGAACGCAGTTCTCACGCTTTCCGCTACTCGCTCCCACGATAGTAGCGAAGGGTGCTTCTTCCAGATGAGGGACGTTCCTTATCTGTGGCGACGAAAGTCTCTACTGAGCCGAGACCAACAACAACCGCCTCTAACGATTAGGCATCCCGGCCTAAATTTACCCCACTAAGAGAAACACGGAGGGTTAACTCGATGGTTCACCCTTCGTCCTGGGCACGATATACGTGACCTATCACATTATGGCAATTACTGGGAGTACGTACGTGATGTTACGGTGGCTTAAGACTAAGTTTAACGCAAATTAAAAAATTTGCCTTCCCACCCCGGGTATACCCCACAAATTAGCTAACTTATTATAAAGAAAACCACCCATATCCTAATCTCGCTTTACCGTTTAGCCCCGTTTTAGTTTTTTTTTATACTTATTCCTTCTTATATCCGTTTTCAAAATGCGGCCTTATAACCTCGCTCCTCTTTCTATATAACCCTTTTTCTACCTATTTAATATTAATTATATTATCCTTAAATTATTAATAATTATCGTTAATATAATCCGCGTATTTTAAGATTACGATTTCGACGATTACCATTAAGCTAAAGCCGCTTTACCCGATATTCTTAAAACCTTAAAACTTTACGATAACGATAATTTATTATTAACCTTTTAATACTTTATTTAAGCCTTAAAATATAAATATAATTATATTCGTTATTACCTTTAAAATATTATAATAAATATTATTTCTTTAATATCGTAATCGTAATCTTAATTAATTATTATTTAATTCGTTAACATTATTATTATTCGAATTTTTTTAATATTTCTTATAATATTTTTATCCTATTACTTTATTATTTTATTCTCCTTATTATTTTTTACGCAATATATTTAAATTCGAATTTCTTACTTTAAAATTTCTTTTATAATTTTTTTTTATAAATATTCTTTCTTAATATTTATATTTATTTCGTAATAATATTTTTCTTTAAATAATTTTAAATAATATCTTTATTTTTTATTCGCCGGCTTTTCTCCTTAAATTACTTAAAATATAATCCTTAACTTTTATTCTTTAACTTTTCCCCTTTAATTACCTAAAATATAATCTTTAACTTTTACTCCCCAACTTTTTCCTTTAAATAACCTTTACTTTTAAATCTCTCTTCCTTTTTTATATACCCTTTTTAATAACTTTTCGTCTTTAAGATATTTAACGTTTAATTTCCCGTAAAATTATAATTATTAAACGTTAAGAAACTTCATATAAAATCAATTTTAAACTTCCCGTTAATTACGACGCTATTATACGATATATATTTAAAGTTATTATTAATAACGTTAATATTAGCGAAAAGATTAAAAGTATCAAAGCTTATATTTAATACGTTAAAAATTTAACCGGTTCTTTATTATCGTATATAAATTTCGAGCCCGATATTTTTAGCGGTATTTATACGAATTGTAAATATAAAAGCTATTTTTAAGATTATATACGATATATCGGTACGTTTATTATTTAATATTCTTTAAAATTACATTTTTTAATTTTCTTAATTATTTATTAAATTAAAGTAAATAAATATATCGAATTTATACGTAAACGAAGCTTTATAATTATCGACGAACTAATTAATTATTCGGACGCCGATCTTAATTACATCCGCGACGAATACGAACATATATTTTAATTTTATCTCTTTTAAAGAAATAACGCGATAAACTTTTCGGCGAAACGTAAAAAGATATAAGAATTTAACGTAATCTTCGGGTATAATATTAAGTAATAATAATATAAGAAAGTTAAGCGTTTTCGAAATATAATGAAATTTAAATTTTATTTAAATATAAGGATTTTAAATTAATAATATCGCATTATTATTAAATTATAAGATCGGATATTCAAATTATATATAAGCTAAGGAGTATTATTATTATAATTTCTTTTTATTAAGAAATAAAATTTAATTTTCTTATTATATAAATATTCCCGGCTTATAATTCTTATATTATAAGATCTTAATATTATATTAATAATTATATATTTTACCCTTCTTATATTCCTTTGAGGTTAATTATATACTTATAAAGAGAAATACTTATAATCGATATAAATAATAAGCTAATATAATATATATTAATAATTTATTAATTTTAAAGCGGATTTTTATTTATTTTCTTTCTTACGCGATTAATTAATTTAAATTAATTAACTTTAATTTTTATTGATTATTCTTTATTTCTTCCTTTTATTTTTTTCTTTCTTCGAATTTATATACCTTATTAGTTATCTACCTTTCTATTTACTTACCCAATTATTTCGATATTTTTAAAATATCTATTACCCTTAAAGTTAAAATTATTAATATTTCAAACGACGAACCGCTTTCGGAAATATACGAAACGTTTATATTAGATTATTATATCTTCGAACGTTAAAATCCCTTTTAATATAAATGTAAATATTACTCGAAGATAATATTTACGTATTGTAAAAACGAAAACGCCGAATTATCTATTACCTTTATTCCTCGTCGATACCCGCTTATAATTACTAAAAATATTAATAATATTATATTTATATTATAACTTAACCTTACTTTAACTTAATTACCGCGTACTTAAATCTCCGATATCCGTAACGTATAATAAATTACTTAAAATCGTAATCGCAAAGTAATTTAAACCCGCATTTTAACCGAATATATCTCCGTTACCTTTTAAACAATATATAAGCAATTCGTCGAAACCTTTTAAAAAACATTTCATTATTATAAAATTATCGAAATAATTAAATAAAAATAGACGGACCTTAAAAAGATATATTTAAATACCGAATACGAAAATATAAATCGCTTTATTACGTAATTCCTTTTCTATATCGGGATTAAAGATATATATAAGCGTTATATATTTTAAATAATCGGTATCGTTTATAATAAAAATAATTTATCTTATAATATATTCGGATTAAATCTAAAACGAATTATTAATTTAAGTAATATTTTCGATATTCGTAAAGAAGTAATAAAAAATTACGAAACGGAGGATAATAATAAGCCGAAAATCGAGATTAAAAAAGTATAATTAAAACGAAGTAAATTAAAAAAAACGATATATATATTAACCTTAACGTTATTATAAAAAATCTTATCGACGAACCTAAACCCGAATTATCTATTCTTATTATTAAAAGTAAAAGTAAAAGTAATAACCGAATACGTTAACTTAAGAAAGCTTTTCCCGTCTTTATTAAAGAAAATTCAATAAATAATATTAATATTAAATAAGAAAAAGATATTTTAATTAAGGAAAAAAATAATATTATTATTAAATAAGAGCTTATTGCTTTAGGGGTTAAAAGTATTAATATCTTATTCGTTAAAAAGAAAAAAAAGAAACGAACCGACTTATAAAAACTTATTATTATTACCCTTAAACATATAAAGAAGGTTTCGATATTAATGTTTAAATTAATATTTCCCGAGGTATATATATTAGTAATATTATATAAACGGATCGGAAAATAATTAAATTTAAAATAATTTATTTTAATACCCCCGATCCGTTTTCTTAATAAAAAATTCGAATTCTTTATAAATAATAATGAAAATATAGCTCTTTTATTACCCGAAAATCTATTATACCGCCCGAATCGTCGTAAATCGGACGTATTTACGATAAATTCCGTATTATTTATATTAAACGACGACGCTATCGCTTATTATTAATATAACGTATCGCCGAATTTCCGAGATATTATATATTTATCGATTATAATTATCCCCGAAAAAGAGGAAGCTCTTACGATAATAAATATTTATATCGATAAATCCGAAAACCCCGAAATTAAGATAATACCCTTATTATACGAAAAATACGCGTAATTTATATTTATATTTCTTTATATTGATAAGTAAAAAGAAGGAGTAATATTTCCTATAAATCGTTTTCGGGTAACGAAAGCGATAAATATTATATTAGAATTTATTATAAAATAGAATAAACGTTCGTAAATATCGGTTTATTTTTTAATTATATTATATTATCGTTTTAATATTATATCTTTTCCTTAATACGTTATATAATTTATTCGGCTTATTATCTTATTTCCTCGGCTTATTATATTATTTCCTTAATATTATATTATCTTTATAATACTTTATTTTATCTTTTTACTTTATTACGTTATCCTTTTAATACGTAATATCGTCTTTTTAATATTAAATAATTAATTAATCTTTCCGTAAATTTAATATGATTATTTTATACTTTCGCCGGTATTAAATTTATATTATATTTAAATACGCTTTAACGGAATTAGGTTTCCTTTTTACGATATTCTTAATCGGTTAAAATTAATTATCGAATATTTTTAAGATAAATAAACTTCTTTTATAAAAAATAATTTTAATATTATTTATAATTAAAAGCGGTTATTAAATTAGAATTCTTAATAATTAAAGACGTTATACTTTCTTAAAATCTAATCTTTTTAAGATTTATATATATATTATTATAATTATATAGAGAACGACTATTCGCAGGCTTCCAGTGACTAAATGCAGGCCGACCGTTTTCGACTCGAATAAGGTAATTAAGCAATATCTTTCTTATTCCCTTAATATATTTCCGAGATTTCTTCGTTTTTACCGCCGGAATATAATGTCCTTTTAAGAGAAAAATCTCAAAGGTTAGAGTGAAATACGTTTCTATATAAATATTTACTTTTCTAAATACTTTAAATTGCTATTTAATTCTCGAATTTTTAGAGATCGATCCTTAATCCGTACGATAAAAAGACCCCACCTTAATCGATAAAGCGTATTTTACTTTACAAAATGCAAATTTTATTTTTTATTTTTTATATACTTTTACGAAAGTTATAACCTTATATAACGAAAATGAGATATTACTTCTTTTCGACGAAGTAAAAGTTTTATAAGGCTTAGCTTCGGGTAAATAAATACTTATTAATGATATAATCCGTATTGAAAATCTAAATATTTTACTTTAAGAGAAATCTTAAGCGAAAAAATCATTTTGAAAATCCTCGCGCGAGAAATTCTTCGAAATTCGCGGTCGCCTGCATTTAGTTACTGGAGGCCTGCGAATAGTCGATCTCATTATATATATTTAACGTTATTTATATATTAAAATACGAATTAATAAAGATAATATATTTTAATTTTCTAAAGTAAAGATTAATTATAATATACTTTTTAATAATAAAGACCGATAAACGCACTTTTTAAATAAGTAAAAACCGATTAATATATTAATTAATAAATAAAGACCGACGATAAGCTAATTATATATAATAAATACTTATATTTAATTAAATAAAATTAAGAATTAATAATTATTACTTTTAAAGTATTAAATAAAGTAATTCGAAATAATTCCGCTCGTAAAGACTTATACCTTATGAAGGAAAAAAGTAATTATAATATTTTTAATTCTATTTTAAAAAACTCGGCTAACTCTTTTACCGGAAAGACCTTAAAACCTTATAATACTAATTTATTAAGCGAAAATAATCTATATTTACGCTTTTAATATAATAAAATTATTAATTCGATTATCTTATATTTATTATAACGATATAGGTTATTATATTTATAAATATAAAGCGGGTTATTATAGATTTATTTTTCGAGATTATTAATTTAAGAATTCTTTTTATCGAAATCTTCGTTTTTGAAGTTTTCCTTTTCAAAACTTCCTTTTAAAAGGGCTTTAATATAATAAGGTTATCTTAACGCGCTCCGGATTTTTCGGCGTTATTGTTTACTTCGCCGAGGATCGGAATAATAAAAGCGTTAATAATAACGTCGGTTTAAAAAGTTAAAACCCGCTTAATACGTAAAGATTTACGATATTTATTATCCCTTTTCTTCTTTATATTAATTATCTTTTTTCTTTTTATTTTCGGAAATTTCTTTATAACGATAAGTTTAATTATATAAATATTTTAGCGCCGAATAAACTTTAACGATATTAATTATATAATAAGGTCGGGAATAAGAATTTTATCGTTAAGCGTTCCGGGGATAATATAATCGGCCGGAAAATTAAAAAATTAAGGGTAATATTCCGAAAGGTTTATATTTAATATATCGTAATTAATAGCGAAATTTAATTTAACGTCCGAGCGGATTACGATAAATTACGAAAATTAAATTCGGAGAAAGCGATTTAAACGAGAATATATTAAATTATAATTTAATTAATTATCTTAAATAATATAAACCGAATTAGAATAAATATAAAGGTATTAATAATTACGAAATTAAATTTCCTTATTTTTAAAAATTAAATATCGATTCGAAATAACGCGCGTAACGATATTATCGTTTATAAAGGTAGTTAGGATAAGGATTTCCGTATATAAGAATTTCAAAGTAATACGAAATATATCGTTTTCGATATCGGTAATTATATATTAATAAAAGTTTAGAAAAGATAAAAGATTTATAAAAGAGATTTAATTAATATAAAAAAGAATATTAATATAAAGGATTACGGGAATTAATATTCTTTTAAAGTAAATCTTATTATATAATCGGATTATATTAAGACCGATATTAAAAAGTTATTTATAATAAACGTAGATAAATATTAAAACGAAATATTAAATATTCCGGAAAGAATAATAAATAAAGAAAGATAAAAAGTATATTATAAAGATTCTTTTTAAATTGCGAATAATAAATAAGGGAAAATCTCTTAAAAAGCCGGCTCCGGATATCGGTTTAAAGCTAGCTTACCTCGTTTAAAGCTTTATATTAATACGAATTAAATAATCGTTATATAAGAAATAAGAACGAATATAAATAAAAAGCGGTTTATTTATATTAAAAAAGTATTTGCTTATAGCGAAGAAGTATTTAAAATAAATAAGGAATTAAAAGGATAATAATATATAAATAAGGAAAGAAAATAAAGTTAGGAACGAGAGTATTTTAAATAGCGATAAACTTAAATAATTACGATAATAAAAATGGTAAAATTACTGATTATAATATTTTATAAAGATAATATATAAAATCAATTCGCTTAGCTTTATCTTTATTATTTATTTTTATTTTTATCGTTTAAAGGTTATTTTTATAATTTAAAGATCTTTTTTACCGCCGCCGAATCTCGAATTGCGAAATAAAAAGGGAATTAAATATCGTAGCGTAAATAAAAATAGATTAAATTTATAAGGAATATTATTAAGAAATTATTACGGATTATTAAATAACGGTAATTTAAATTTTCCGAAATTAAAAACGCGAATTTAATACGATATTACGAATTTCTTATTTTACCGTAAAATTAGAAAATTAAAACATAATTATATTAAAGAATTATATATACGTAATATAGACCTTTAATTTTATATAATTAATAATAATTATATAAAATTAAGATAAAAAGCTTTTTAATATTATAAAAGATAATTCTTTAATATATTAATATTAATAAAATTATCAAAAATATTATTTTAATAATCGAAATATTATTATTTTATAAAAAACCGGTTACGATAATTAGAAATTTATAAATAAAAAAGAAATTATATATTATATATTAAATTAATATTTTTATTATATTATAACTTTTTGCTATAAGCGGTATTAAAAGCGGCGGCGCTTATTATAAAGCCGGTATAAAACGGATTAATTTCGAATTTTATAAATAATAGATTATAAAAAGTTATATTAAAAGCGGCATTTCTTTAAAAGATATTACGTAAATATTTCTTAAGTACGAGAACTTTATTATTAATTACGATATTATTTAACGACGATTAAAAGATTTCTAGAAAATTCCCTTTTAATATAAGATTATAAAAAACCTTAACAATAAATTACGTAAATACGCTATCTTCTTATTCTTTAATTATAATTATTTTAACGAGAAAATGCTAAAATGTTTAATTTACGATAAGTCTTAAATTTTTATAAACGGCTTAAAAGCTTTATATACGGAAATAGATTTTAAACGACGCTTAATATCCGAAGAAAAGGAATAATATACCCGGATTATGAAAGAAATCTTTTTATAACCGCTTAAGAATAATTATTACTTATTACATATAAATCGAAATAAATTCGTTAAATATATCCGGAAGAATATTTATATAATATTTACGCGAAATATTTATAATATATATATAGGAAATATTTTCGCCGTAATTAAAAGATTAAATATAATAAAATACGTCGGAAACGTATAAATTTTATTATACCCGGTCCTAATTATATATAATATATTAATAATTATTATAAATTCGAACTTTTTAATATTTAAATTTATATAATAATCGATATTTATTTTAGGAATATCGTTTAAATTTATATCGGTAATATTACGAATATATTACGTAATATATTTCGATAATATATAATAATTATCCGGGACCGAAATATTATTCTTATAATTATTTACAGCGATTATAACGGTAAGTTATTATTAATAACGATCGCTTAATATTTCTTTACCGAAAGCGCTATAAAACGAAGCTCGCGTTTAGAAAAATTATAACGTAATACGGATAATAATTTTAAATTTTCCGTTAATAACGAATAAAAAGGACGTTACGTTTATATTACAAACCTTAAAAATTTGAATTTAAAATGCTTTTTATTTAAATAAAGGAAAGATTTAACTTTTTAAGATATATTTTATTATAATAAGAATATTTCGAATTAAAAGATCGAATTATAATAATATTAATTTATTAAATCGCGGGCTTTTTTTTAAAAAGTAAATAATTTATTATTTTATTAAAGTTAAACGTTAAATTAATTAATTAAGATTATTTTTAATAAATAAAGAAATTTAGGGAATAAAAGAAGAAATATATATAATATAAGATTATTTTATTTACGGTTTTTTTTTTAAAATTATTCGTAACGAATTTAAAGATTTCGTAAAAAATTAAAATATTTATTATATTCGAAAGTAAGACCGGATAATATATATTTATTACGGAATTCCGTATAATCTTTATATATTACCCGACCCGTTCCGTACGGTTAAATATTATACGAAATTTATTAAAAAGGATATCGATATATAATAAAACGTAATAAAATAAGACGACGTAAATTTAAATAAGATATTAATTTTAGAAATAAATTCTTTTTACGATAATTTCTTATAAAATATCGAAATATACGATTACGAAGATTTAATATACCCGCTTTTAATGATATACGTTTAATTATAAAATAAATTAAAAACTTATTACGAATTAAGCACTCTTCCTCTTTTAATAAAGGTAAAAAAGCTTTTGAACGATTAGGAATTTTTTAAAGCGAGTATAATAAAGAAAAGCGTAAATATTAATAAAATTAGAAAATATATAAATCCGGAAAACTAATTACGAAAAGAAAGGATTCTTAAAGAATTTAAAAATAAATCGAATTCGGAATACGATAAGGTTAATAAAGATAGTTTTAAATAATAATAATAAATATTATGTATAATATTAAAATAAAAATAATTAAATAATATAATTAACTTTAAAAGCGTATAAAAAAAATAAAAAGCGTAAAAATATAATATATAATTAAATTTAATATATCTTTTTAAATTAATTTATTATTTATATAAATCCTATCCTACTTTTCCTAATATAAAGTATTCCTATATTTACTTTCGAATTTATCCTTAATTATATAATATTTTTTAAAAGGTATTAATTTCTTTTTTATTATATTCCTAATATTTTAATAAATCTCGTATAAAGGTCGCGACTTTTTACGAAAAGTTACGAATAAACCGATAACTTTTTACGTATTTAATCGATCTAATAAAAGTAATTTATCTTTAAAAATTATATTTTATTCGATATCCCGAACTTACGAAGCGAATAAAGTGTTAATAATATCCGGATTATCGGTTTATAAATAATTAAAATCGGCGTTTTCGATCCTTAATTTCTAATTTTTTTAATAATTTTCCCTCGCCCGTATAAAGTAATTAGTATTTAAGCTTAAATATATTTGCGAAAATAGATTAATAAAGATTATTAATATTAACGATATAATATAATAATTTGCTTATTTCTCCGCATATTACGCTATTTTATTTATTTAATTTAAAAAGATTTAAAAGAAAGAAGAAGAAAAGAAAATAATAAAAGAAAGAAAGGAACGGGGTATTTATAAAGTTTTAGATTAATATATTATATATAATATTATTATATAATATTTTTATACAATAATATAATATCGAAATCCTTAAAACCTTTATAAATAATTATATATTTCAATTATATATTTATTTATATATATTCTCGTTATATATTCGCGTAATAATATAATATTAATATACTTAAAAATATAAATAAACGGTTATATATATTTATATTTATTTACGTTTTATAATTAATTATTTAAATCAAATTATATATTCTTAAGTTTTTAAGTAATATATTATAAATCTAAATCGCTATTTTATTATATAATTAACCGTAAGGGTATACGAATAGGATAAAGTACCGTAAGTTATTATATATATTATATAAAAATTTAAATCGTAATCCTTTAATATATAAAATAATAGAAAATTAGATTTAATTTATTTTTTATAAAGTTTAATATATAATTATATTCCTTGACCTAAATTTTTTTTAACCGCCCGGTCTTAAAAAATAATTTTATCTTTATATTATTAAATTTAAATCTTTATATTTTAATATAATTTAAATTTCTTTATATTTAATAAGCTTTTAATTTTTTATAATTATTATAATTAAATATTATATTAGAATATTACGCTAATTTTTATCGATTTTTACTTTTTATTCGGGGTTTTCGTTACGGTTACGAATTTCTTATTTCGCGAATTAAATTCGCGTTTAACGATTTTACGTAAAAAGTTAATATCGGGGATAATTATATTATTAAAATATTCGGAAATAAACTTATAACCTCAAAATCGCTCGAACTTTATACGTTTTATATAAATTAAAATAATTAGAAAATATTATCTTAAAATATATAAGATAAAAAATATACCGATATCCGAATTATAATTATTACGTTTACCCGAATATATATAATTTATATACGTATTATTATAAATATTAAATCCGAAAATTAAATACTTTTTTATAAATTTATTTAAGCTTGTATAAACGTAATTAGCATAAAATATAATTTTAATAATAAGATTAAGGTTAACGGTATATATCGCGGGTTTATAAATAAGTATAAAGATATAACGCATAATAACGAAGATTCGTTCGGGCTATTCGAAATCGAAATTAATGAAAATAATAATACTTTTATCTTATATAAGCTTACGGGCAATTAAACGCTAAATATCTTAAAAACGAAAAATTATTAAAAAAAGTATACGGAAATAAAAATTATATAAAGGAAATAATTAGATAATAAAAGTTTATAATAAAATTTAAAATAATTTAAAGAAAAAATCAAGCGAATAAAAGTTTATAATAGGATTTAAAGTAATTTAAGGATAAAAATAAGCGAATAAAAGTTTATAATAAGATTTAAAATAATTTAAAGATAAAAATAAACGAATAAAAATTTATAATAAAATTTAAAGTAATTTAAAGATAAGAATATTAAATAATATTATATAAAGATACTTTAAATAGAAAATTATAAAATAAATATTATAAAAAGTATTTTAATATAAAAATTATAATATAAAACGGGACGAGGATAATCGAATAATAAAGTAATACGATAAGGATATTATAAGAATTTTATTACGATTAATATATTAACCGAATAACGATAACGTTAGCGAATAATTATAAAGCTAATTAAAATAACGATTACGATATTTAAAAGATAATATTTATATAATATTTAATAAAGATCTTATTAATTTCGTTATTTTACTTATTAAAGATTTATTTAATATATTGAAAAGTAAATTATATATCGTCGTTACCGTAAAATAATAAAAAAGGAAGAATAATAAATAAACTTATTTTATTTTAACGGAAAGATATTTCGGTAACGGTTTTTAAATCGAAAGATATATTAACAATAATCGTTAATAATTAAAAAAGCGATATAATTAATATTAATTTAATAAAAAAAAGGTTAAATAGAAAGAAGAGCGACGTTATATAGGGCGAAATCTTAAAACGTATATAAGACGGAGGTATATAAATAATTAAGATCGTAAAAACGGTAAATAATTAAGTAATATAAGGATAAAGGGTACGGGTACTCCGCACCGGGGTGGGCATATTAGGGAACTTTTTATATATTTTTGAATTTGCGTTAAACCTACTCTAAGACCACCGTAGATATCATCTCCTTAGGGTACCCCGTGTTGATAAGGGCGTGGTGTTTCCAGGAACGACTGCTTAGTCAGCGCGTGCTGCATTTTGGGCACAGGGAGCTTATATGGGAATGTTGATTATAATTCTGGATCAAGAACTTTGGTCCATCCTTTAGAAGAGAGGATGATCACCCAAATCGTGGCAAGCAGGGACTCTTTGCAATGGAGAAAACGAAGAGTATGTTCGCATCTGTTACAGATCTACAATAAACTGACGGCGACGAGGCCAAGATGTAGGATATCGGTAAGCTTTCACAGATTTGGAATTACCTGGTAGAAGAGTACACACGATTGTCCATCACGAGACAATCAGACAAATTGCTAGCATTGTCAGGAATCGCAGCTGTGTTCGCCACGCGTAAAGCCTTCCAAGCGTCGTCTTACTTAGCTGGAATTTGGTCAACCCATCTTCCCGAAGCTCTCTACTGGCGAAGCCAGCCAATCTGCCGACGTCCATCGGAATACAGAGCCCCGAGCTTCTCATGGGCCGCGGTGGAGGGCCTTGTGGACTATCACGAGTCGCTCAAGCTCAGGGTCGGGTATGAGGATACTGCATTTGTCGCCTCAGTGCAAGATTTTGGCTCTGCCTTGAAGGGAGTCGACCCTCACGGTCAAGTGATTGATGGACATATCTATATCGAATCATGGGTCGGTCGAGCCATCATTGCAGAAATCAGACACGGCGCACGGACGGTCTGCATTTTGGAGCAGAGATACGAGACGCATCGCGTCCGGGAGTCTGAGCCCAGCGGCACATTGGAGATGGTCCGAAGACAGCAATACGAGCCCGACATCCAGCTGCCGTCTGTCGAAGTGTCGAGTGGGGAGGAGGTAGTCGTTCTGCTGCTCGGGTGCTGGAAGAGGCGAGACAATAAACCAGAGATTGGGTACGATTCTCAAGTGGGCTATGATTCAAGGACGCTTGTACTTCGGAAGTCGGTTACATCGCCTGGTTCGTGGGAGCGCGTGGGTTTGTTGGTATTGACGCGATTTTGCAGTTGGCAGTGTGCCGCTGCTGAGCCAGAGGACAACAGTATGGCATCCAGTCCCAGTGCCTGGTTTCACGAGAAATCGGTGCTAAGGCTTGTCTGATCGCGGGTGCTGACAGGCATGGACAAGGCAACACATGGCTTCTACTCCCAGTGTCTGCTTTCACGAAAAGACGGTTCCAAATATTGTCTGATCGCGGATGTGTGTAGGCGTAGGCGTTTGGTAATTAGTATGGACTACGGATTAGATGGCTAGCTTTCCAAACCTTGACATCTGGAATTGGAGTGCACCCATGCATTAATTTCCACAGCCAATCTATCTGAACGCGGAAAAATAGTGCCAAGCCGCCCCCTTCACCGATCCCTATTTGGCGCCAGCTCGTGTTGTGCGAGGTAAACATATTGGACAGGATATATAGTTGCAGACAACTCCTGGCACAAATCAAAAATTGTCCGATCGTACGTCCCCATTCATCTGTCATTCGTTTGTGTCCTATTCATAGCCCTATATCGGGCGACATTCCTTTCAAAATGAGACTCACAGCAGGTATCGCAGCGTTGACGCTCCTGCTTGATTTGACAAGTGCTGGCAAACTTCGTTTTGGATGTTCGCAGCTCGCATACGGCGTATTCGATCCGTAAGTACATATGTTCAGTACCTACCGACAAATGCAAAGCCGGCAGCAGCCCCTTACTAACTGCGCTCCGCTACCAGCATCGTCGCCCCCGGCCAAACCACCGCTGGTCATCTCCACCAATTCAACGGCGGTAATGGCCTAAACTATATCCTCGCCCTCGCGGACATCTCCCCCGAATCCACCTGCACCACCTACACTTTCGCCGACAACTTCTCCAATTATTGGACGCAAACGCTTTTTTTCCGCGCCCGCAACGGCATTTTCTACCGCGTATCGCAAACCCCTAATTCCGGCTTCGAAAACGGCATCGGCGGCGTGACGGTTTATTATATATACCCGGACGACGGCCGGGCAATTATTATATTTTCTCCCGGGTTTCGCATATTTATAGGAAATCCTATAACGCGGACGTCTTCGGAAAAGGCGGCGGATAAAACGTTTATTTTTATTTATTTAACGATATTAAACTTCCGGCTAATAAGGACGAGCGCGATGCCAATAACGTTATATGCGGCGGGGATTATAGCGAATATGCGATTTCCGCAATATTAGAACGGGGTGGATTTAAATTCCTCGAATTATAAAAACTATATTGCGTCAACGGACGCGAAAGTCGAAAACGGCGGTATATATTCCGAGGAATTTTTTATATTATTGCCCGAGATTTATATAGAGGTTATTTAGGATACGACGCCGTTTAACGACCCCGCGGATTAGCCGGAGGATAGATCGCAGCCGTTTATATAGAATCAGGGGGATGGGACGGGGTTTAGGGCGCATGCGGATTATATTTTTGGGTAGACGGGGGATACGCTGCAGCAGGCGATAGATAGCAAATGTGAGGATATGGAGTGTGCGGCGTTGACGACGCAGAGCATTGCGGAGGGGAAGGGCTGTGCGAATACGCTATCCCCGGCGCCGGCGGAGGTGGATGGGTGGTTGGATGCGTTGCCGAACGATATCCTGCCGAACTAGGCCACATGTCACGACTGCGACACAAGTTCAAATTGCTACGTACTCACGTATGGGGTACAGAAGCACATCTGGCTGCTTCATTCGAACCAGGCTGTGCACCTTGCGCTCTTTCTTGGGGCACTTCTTCTCTAGTAGGATCTTGCTCCCGGGACCCGGTGCCGTTGTCAATGATGTTGCCGCTGCACCTGATATTGCTTGCACAACGAAGAGGCTGGTGTGCAAAGCTTGGACAGCCGATTGGCGCACGCATAACGAACATGCCTAACAAGACTCTGATGCTTAAGTACCTAAAAGGGCCCAACGTCGCCGGTGCCATTATGCCACTGCCATAGGTAAGTCTGGCACTTGTTGCTCGGGCCCTGTAGGGGGTGTTGCACTCTGACGGCTCGCCCGAATTTTGAATACTGTGGCTTCGTCAATTTGTCAGACATGCTTGGAAAGTATGAACTTTGTATTCGTGTTTCGAACAGAGAGTTGTTGGACTGTCAACAATGACACATTTATATTTTGGCGGCCAGCTGGGCACAGCTGGGGACAGCTGGCCGGCAACCGCGAGCCCAACGATCGAAGCGTGCAAAGCATTCTACTACTCCTTCTTCGCTTTCCCGGCCTCAAGCAGCCGCTCAATAATCTTCGTGCACAGCGCCCGCAAACTAGCCGCATTCAGCACATCCAGCGTGGTCAACTCCACCCCAAGACGGCCCTTGCACCAATTCCTCAAGTCGACCGCGGCCAGCGAGTCAATGCCGTAGCTGCTCAGCGGCTTGGACGACTCCACGTCGGCCGCGAGACCCAGCGCACGCACAATCTGCTTGTTCACCAGCTCAATCGCCTCGTTCACCAGCTTCTCCGCCGGGAACGACGCCTGCACCATGGCGTGGAAGCCGCGGATCTTGTCGCCCTCGCCGGTTCTGGCTGCGCCTTCGCCGCCGCCGGCGTCCTGCCCGCCGCCGCCTTGCGGGACGAGCAGCGAGTGGAAGCGCACGTCGGCCAGGAGGGGTGAGTCCTCGGGCAGTGGGAAGGGCAGCCCCGTGATCATCTGACCAGCGTACTTGTTGTTGCAGTGGCCTCTGAAGTCGTCGCCGAGTCCGCGCGTCTGCTGTAGAATGGACAGCTTGAGAATGTCGTGGAGCTGGGCCTCGTTGATGCCGATCAGGCCGCTCCGGCTCTGCATGCGGTCGCTGAGCGTCGCGTCCCGGCTCACGTATCCGACGTCCTCGATGATGCCCAGGTTCACGCTGTGGGCTGCAAGGCCGAGAGAGTGGCGGTAGCGGGCAAAGGCGTCCTGGAAGGCGTTGCCGGCGGCGTAGTTGGCCTGGCCGGCCGTGCCGACGACGCCGGAGATGGAGGAGAGCATGGTGAAGAAGTCGAGCTCGGCGCCCTGTGCCTCTGTCTTGCCTGCCTCGGCGGCGTGGTGGAGGTTCCAGGTTCCTGCGAGCTTACATGCCAGAGCCTCGTGGTAGTCTTGGATCGACATGGTCTCCAGTGTCCTGTCCTAGAGTTTCGTTATTCGGGTCAGCTTTGTTTACCCCTCTGGTCTCAAGATTCTGTTGTGGATATGGGGAGGGTTATGGGGCCAGGTGAAATCACGTGCCTGCAGTACCATGGCACCTTGGATCACGCCCTTGATAGGCAGCTCAGAACACTGCCAGATCCGCTTCACATCATCCAGGCGCGTCACGTCTCCCCGCACAATCTTGACCTGCGCGCCGAGGCTCTGGATATCCTCGATGACTTGGCGTGAGCGCTCGTCGTCAGCGCCACCTCTAGACACGACGGTCAGGCTCTTCGCACCGCACCGCGCTAAATACACGGCCAGACTGCCACACAGGCCTTTCAACCCGCCAACAATGAGGTATGTTGCCTTGCCATCCAGAACAAGAGAAGGCGCCGCTCGCCGCACGGGAACCCTGGTGTCGTCGGCGGCGCCGTGGGATACAATGATCTTGCCCACGTGCTCTCCGGATCGCATGTATCGGATCGCGTCCAGGATCTTGTCGAATGGGAAGATACTTCTGGGCGAGATGGGCGAGATGTGGCCCGCAACGAGGAGCGACCGGATGGTTTGCAACATCCTCTCGACAAGTGGTAGGTCCTCCAGGATACTTGCCTTGGAGATATCGATTCCGCGGAACGAACAATTGCGATCGAACGGTTCCATAGCAAGCGCGTTTCTATCCACAATATCCTTCTTGCCGATCTCCAGAAGCATACCATTGTCCGCAAGCAGTCTCCAAGACTCGTCCAAGAGGTCTCCCGTCAGGAAATTAAGGACGAAATCGACGCCTCGACCGCCCGTCAGCGCCCGAACGCCGGCAGGGAACTCAGTGTTCCGGGACGAGAAGATGCGCTCGGCGGGGATGCCACAGTCCTCCACCAGGAACTGCCGCTTCTCAGGGCTGCCCGCCGTGGCGAAGATGTCCGCGCCAAGGTATCGACATATCTGGATACTCGCGAGCCCGACGCCGCCCGCGGCCGAGTGGATTAGCACGGATTGGCCGCGCTTGACCTGGCCGACTTCCATGAGGGCGTATATGGCCGTGAAGAAGACGATGCTCATCGTCGCGCCCTCTTCGAACGAGACCGCCTTGGGCAGCAGGAATACAGCCTCGCGTGGCACGCGGCACCGGTTCCCGAATGCGCCTTTGGTGTGGACCACCACGCGGTCGCCGACGTGGCATGAGGTCACCTTGCTGCCGACACGAGTAACGATGCCCGCGCCTTCGTGGCCTAAGAGATGCTCATCCTCTGGCACGACGCCCAAGGAAACAACGACGTCCTGGAGCCGGAGTAAATAGTGGTTAGCCAAGTGCCATGTCTCAACGGTCCAAGTGGAGAGATGGCGTGCATCTAGGTACTGACCTTGAAATTGAGTCCGGCCGCGTGTATCTCTACCTCAACCTCGCCCTTGGCTAGATCCGTCGGCTCAACTCCGTCGGCCAGCTCATTGAAGTGTATGGAGCCGATGGCACCAAGCCTCTCACACCGCAATTTGACCGTTTTGGGGTTCTTTTTCAGCCATGTCTCCTGCAGCTCACCCTCTGTCCGCGTCTTGCTTCCCAGTGCTGATTTCGTGAGGTTTTCATCTGGCACAATCCTGCTGACGTGCAGGGTCCCTTCACGCTCGCAGTACTCATTCTCGGACAGGTCCCCGTCAATGGCCTTGTCTTGGTCACGGAGGTCACCATGCCCGGCAGCAGACACCCGTCCCATAGACTCTATGACTCGAAGTGTGGACAGCGCTGCGGCATTAGCACTTAGGGACGACAAGTCCAGGACTTTGAAGTCTAGGGTCGGCTCTTCGCCGCGCAGGGTGCGCGCAAAGCCATGCACAAGGGCACCAGAGGGCGAGGAGACACTCATTTGTGCCCCGGACGTCACCCAGAGAATCCGGCGGCCTTCCTGCATCAAGGCCTTGAGGCTGTTCCAGTCGGCGCTGCTGATGGTAGCCAAGAGCGGCGCGTTGGGACTATCAATGAGGAGAATCGGATCAGAAAGGGGCAATGCGGCCGCGGACGCGGCCGCCACGAGGTCGCCTGCCCAGCCGGCTTGTCGAAGTGCGCCGATGAGGGCCGAGGACTCGGTACACGAGCTTTGCGACAGGTCGACGACCGGGAATCGAGTCACACTTGGGGCAGTGGTTTCGTTTGTCTTCTCTTCGCTTTCACTTGTGCCATTCGAAGCCAGTGAGCAAAGGTAAACCGTCGGAAAAACATCGCTGCCACCGGTGGTCGTCTCAGCGGCATCCGACGACGTGGCCTTTGCGCACACGGCGAAACCAGCCGACTGCAACACGGTCTCGGTGTCTGAGAACGCCCAGGACATGGCCACAACGCCCGGGTCCGATCCGGCGTTTTGCTCAGAACCGGACTCGGTATCATCCAGGAGGGACCTGTACTGCACCAACACCACAAAGCCGCCGGGAGTGCACAGCTTGCGCGCCGCCGCGAGAGCAGACACTAATGACTCTGCCTCTTTGTTGTCCGTGGACGACAGGCGCACGAGGACGAGATCGAACAGCTCGGCCGTGTCGAAGGGAAGCTCCCCCGGTGCGTTCTTGCCAGACGTGATGTCGTGGATGTGGAACTCGGCCGCGGACAGGCCCTTGAGCGTCTTTTGTGCGTGAATTAAACGTTCTGTGGCGGCCGAGGCGTAGCAGTAACGACGCACCGATGCAAGATGGGACTCAAGTGCTGCGAGGTCCTCCTCCTGCTCGTCCTCCGGCGGCGGCGCCGATTCGTCCCCTGTCGCTGGCGTGGGCATCAGCAGCATGTCGAGGTCGGCAATCGAGGGACGGGCCACCTTGTGCTTCAACAACGAGACGAGGTATGCGGCTGCTGGCGGGAGACGGAGGTGCGTGGCGAGCAGGGTCGTTTCGTGACCATGTGCAGCGGCGGCGGCGGCGGCGAGCAAGTCTAGGTTCACGTCGCCGCCCCGGAGCATCGAAATATCGGGCTTCCACACTACGCGCATGAAGGTCTGGTCCTGCGATGCCTTCCCGGCGGTCGGAATGTCCAGGTCCGTGTAGTGAAGCCCGCGGATCTCAGAGATAACGGCACCCGAGGCTTCATCGTAAATGGTGACATTCGACTTGTAATTCTGCGTCTTGTCACGCCTGCCCGTCACAAAGACAGCATCGCTTTCGGCCAAGCCACTGCGCAGCGCCGCCGCATGGACACTCTGCGCGCCTTGCGGGTTGATGACGATGTCGTCAATGAGCCGCGGGACCAGGGCCCTGTCGATCAGCGTTCGATGACCCTGGTATAGCGATGGAATGCCGGCTTGGAAGAAACTGTCAAAGACGGACGGGTGGACGTTGTACTCGGACTCTTTGTTGGCCTTGCCCCCGCGATGCGGGATCTGTACTCTGGCGCGGTTTGTGCGCTTGCCGGCGGCGGACTCGATGTCTGCCAGGTTCTGGAAGGTGGGTCCAAAGTGGAAGCCGACGTTATACATGGCCTTGTACCAGAGCTCCGCGGGCGTTGGGCGGTGGAGTGCCTCGCGGGGACGCGGCGGGGCTGCTTGTGCTTGTGCTTGTTGCGCAGCAGCCGGGCTGATGCGCACGAACCCGTTGCAGTGTTCCGTCCACGCATCGTCATGGGCAGCATCGCGGTCGCGAAGGGTCATGATCTTGAAGCGGAACCAGGTGTTTGCCTGTCCCTGGGCAGGATGGAGGGAGAGGTACAGCTGGGTGTCTTTGCCATCTTCCAGAACCATGGCCCGAAGCAGGCGCACATCTCGCAGCCGGAATGCAGCCTGGGAGATGTGGTCGACGCTCGTCAGCAGCTCCATGCCCGAGGCCTTGCCGGCCTGGAACATGGCCTCGACCGCCATGGCGATATAGCCCGCTGCCGGGAAGACGACTTCGGTGCCGAGCGTGTGGTCGCGGATCCAAGGCACGTCCTTGAGACGGAGGGTCCGCTTGAAGGTCGGGGCGCTCCACGGGGTTGCTAGCACCTTGGACCCGAGAAGGTCGTGCGAGGGGAAGCGCCGGTACCTCCACTCCTTGCTGGCGACGCTCTCGTGCCAGTACTTGACCGAGTGGTTCCACTGGTAGTTGGGCAAGTCCACCACCATGCGCGGCTTCTTCTCCTCCGGGCTCGCGCCTTTTGTGAAGTCGATGTTGACTCCGGAAAAGAACAGCTTGCCCGCTAGCTCGTACAGCGGGCGTGTTGCGTCGTTTCCCCTGGCTGATACGGCCGAGTACTCCACAGCAGATGCGCCGTGCTCGAGTGTCTGTCTGATCTGGTTGATGGGCCCGGCGAGGGCCCCGCTTGGCCCAATCTCTATGAGATGGGTGGCGTGTCCACCCTGCGCCTGCATCAAAGCCGTTGCTCCTTGTTCAAAAAGAACAGGAGAGAGCATGTTTGCAACCCAGTAATCGACACCGGTCGGCTCCTGTTTCAGCGCTCCGTCGACCGTCGAGAAGAAGGACACGGTGCCAACACTGGGTGGCACATCCCAATTGTGTTCGCGAAGAGCTGGACAGTGCGTCTCAAGCAGGACTCGGTAACGGTCTGCAATGTCAGTCATGTATTCAGAGTGGTAGGCCAGATCCACGAGAAGCAACCGGGCAAAGTGCCCATCAGCCTTGATGGCATCGCGTACGCTCTCCAGGTCGCACAGTGGGCCGGAGACGGTCACGCTCTTGGGGCTGTTCTGGCAGGCGACCTTGACGCGCGGGGCCGCGTCGAGATACGGTTGAGAATCCGCGCGGCCGAGTCCCACGGCAAGCATGCCCAGTTTTTGCTGCGAGTCCGCCGACGACGACTGCGCCGCTTGCGCGTCTGCTGCTGCCCTTCCGCGCAAGTACGCCACTCTGATCCCGTCTTCGGGCGACAATTTGCCCGCAACGACGGCGGCGGCGATTTCGCCGGAAGAGTGGCCCACGACCATGGCAGGCGCCACGCCCCAGTCCGCGAGCACCGCCACCAGCGCCAGCTGCAAGGCCGTCACGAGGGGCTGGGAGAAGGTCGGCAGCCGCATGTGCTCGGGCGTCCGCACCTCGCGCAACTCGCTTGCAAGCCTCCACGCGGGGGGCTCGGACATGGACTGCAGCGCGTCGTCCAACCGCGCGACGGTCTGGCGGGCGACGGGATACCGGTCGAGGAGCTCGCGGCCCATCTGCGGCCACTGGGCGCCCTGGCCGGTGAACACGAAGCCGATGTTGGGGCGCTGGTCGGCTAGCTTGCCGTATGCGACTTGGCTCTCCTTGAAGCGGACGCTGTCGGTCACGGCATACGCGCGGAAGAAGTGACGGGTTCGACGATGTGCCAGCGTGTATTCCAGATCGGCGGGCTCGATGCATATGGTGGGGTCTGCAAGGTGGCGAATGCACTCCTTGACATAGGCCTTGAGGGAAGCCTCGTCGTTTGCCGAGAAGACGAGCAGGCGCTTGGTGGTGTCCACGCTGCCTGCGTTGTCGCCGTCGTCGTCGTCGTCGTCTGCAAATAAGTCCACGACACCGCCACTGTTGTTTGGACCAGATGCGTAGGACGACACGCTGGCCGACTCGTAGCCCTCGACGAGCGAGGCCGGGTGCTCGAGGATCGCGTGCGCATTGGAGCCTCCATAGCCAAAAGAGTTGACGCTCGCCCTTCGCAGCATCCCCTGCGGCCACGGCGTGGCGATCTTAGAGGGTAGGACCTTATACGCCGAGAAGTCGATATGTGGGTTCGGCACATCAAAGGTCGGGTTGCCGGGGATCAGACCACGCTCGACGGCCAGCACGGTCTTGAGCATGCCCGAGATACCCGCCGCCGGCTCCGAGTGGCCTATATTGCTCTTGACGGACCCGATGCGC
The DNA here is from genome assembly GCA_003671545.1 of Ophiognomonia clavigignenti-juglandacearum. Classification (NCBI taxonomy): domain Eukaryota; kingdom Fungi; phylum Ascomycota; class Sordariomycetes; order Diaporthales; family Gnomoniaceae; genus Ophiognomonia; species Ophiognomonia clavigignenti-juglandacearum. The sequence goes on along the minus strand of PYFS01003511.1, from coordinate 35,080 downwards.
AGCGGCGACGTTCGCGAAGCCGAGAAGACCGACGACGCCGCCCGGCATTCGATCGGATCGCCGGCAAGCGTGCCCGTTCCATGGCATTCGAGGTAGGCGGTCGCGCTGAAATCGTCAATGCCCGCGCGCTCGTACGCTCGGCGAATGGCAACAGCCTGTGCGTCTGCACTCGGGCTGGCGATGCCAGGGGTCCAGCCGTCGCTGTTAGTCGACGTGCCCCGGATTACCGCGCGGATCGGGTCGCGGTCGCGCACGGCATCGTCCAGACGCTTCAGCACCAGGCAGTTGATAGCCTCGGCCTTGATGTAGCCGTCGGCGCGCGCGTCGAACGTCCAACACCGCCCCGTTGGGGAGGCCGCCGCCGTCATGGCAGACTGGTCCATGTTGTGCTCGGGGCTCATGTAGAGGTTGCAGCCGGCGACAATGGCGCCGTCGGCGTCTCCAGACTCGAGATACCGGCATGCCAGATCGACGGAGATCAGACTGCCTGAACAGGCCGTGTCGATTGTCATGCTTGGGCCCTTGATGTCCAGGAAATGACTGATGCGGTTGCTCAGCATGGCACGCCCGCAGCCCACCGTGAAGCTCGGCACCCGGTCCTCGGCATCTCTAGTCTGGATGTCGCTGTAGTCCGACGCATACGAGCCAACAAAGCATCCATAAGCCTTCGCCTTGAGGCTTTCCAACGTGAGACCCGCGTTCTCCAGGCCCTCATACACCACCTCGAGCAGCTGGCGCTGCTGCGGGTCCATGGACGTTGCATCCACCTGCGACAGGCCAAAGAACCCGGCGTCGATGTCAGCAGGGTCAGCGTTGATGAACATGCCGCCGGGCGACCGCATCGTCCATGGCCTCCGCGTTCCGTCGTAGTGGCCCTCGAGGCTGAAGCGGGATGGTGGTGGTTCCAAGCCAGCTATCTTGCCCTCGACGAGGAAACGCCAGAACTCCTCGGGCGTGTTGGAGCCGCCGGGCAGTCGACATGACAGGCCAACGACGGCGATTGGAGTTTGGGGGCGACCAGACATGGTGATATTTGCACAAACTATTCGAATCGCGCGACTCAAGAGTCAAGACTTGAAGTCTGCTTGCGTTGAACACACGACTGAAATGGGGGCAGTAGACACGAGGACGAGATGGTATCAAAATCAAAGTGAGGCTTAGCAGGTTGTGTGTCTTGCCTAGAGTTTGGAAGAGACGATCCGTAGAATTTTGGAATATATATGCGTGAGTTTCTCAGTGCTGTCGATTCTTGTTCTCGGGCTCACTATCTTTCCTCGAGCTCTGGAAGCAGATAGGGACCATCAGTTCTCGATACTTCATCTCCTTCAAAATACCTATTCCCTATCAACACAGCTAATCGTCACCAGTGACTGTCCAGCCGGTGTCCAGCCGGTGTCCAGCTTCATCGACGATCAAAATGCCCGCCCCCCAACATCTAGGTTGTCATCATGCAGAGATAGCCAAGTGAGCAATGTCCGGTGCTCCCCGCGGGAATCCTAGAATGGACGCAATCGACCGACCGCAGATGCATGAGGGTCCTGCTGCTCTCTGAGTCTCGAAGGGCCCACCCGATCCAGTCTAGTGATGCCTCCTTTGTGCTGCTGCAGATTGTGTCTGGCAAGTCGCATCGTCGGCGAGTGCCAAAGGACCTTTTGCGCGTGTGGCCATCCGGAATTAGTCGAGGCTCACCGTCTTTCTGAGCCGGTCTCTCTGCAGACAATATCCGCACAAACTCGAGATGCCTGTCTTTGCATGAGAAAGTAAGCGCGCAGCAAACGCGAGCATCAAGTGCTCCAAGTAGAAGCTGTCCGGGACATCGCGATCGTCCCAATTGGACCAAGGTACGACCTAGAAAGATGAGACTTGGTTGGGAATTCGAAGCTGACTGCATAATCTCATGAGCCGTCCAAGGCGTGATGGACCCCTTGAAGATTACCAAGCAAGGTCTGCAGCAGCCCGTTTCCCTTTAGACTTATGAGACGCGCTCTGTCACATTGATGCGTGGCGTGGGGGGCTGCTTGCTGACGTGAGGACGGCTCGCTTCGGAGCGCAAACGCCACAAAGGGAATCAGTGTGTTGCCCTGCATAAGTAGACAGTGCGTGCCCCTTCAAACCCCTGGAGACCACCGGACGATCTACCTAAGTACAAAGTGCGGGAAGTATCGCACACACTTTGCGGGCCGTCTTTGTGTAACACGAAGCTGATATGTCTCCGAGCGTAGGGCGATGGCGGAAGCGCGTGTCCTCTCCGCGCAGCTCTGCGGAGGAATAGACGACCGCGCCTTGGGCTCGACAAGCCGACAGTGGTCCTCACGATTCCCCCACAAGATCCATCTATCTGTACTCTCTCCATCTCATCTTCTCCGCTTTCATCTTGTTGATTGACTTACCCACCACTGCAGTAGGCTTGCACCACGCTTCAAGTCTCCACCTTGCCCAATCACAGCACGCACGCACATACCTTGTCCGGTTATTCACAGTCTCTCGTACATACCACCCTCACCATGTCTATTTCCTTCTCCACCAAATGGACTCAGTTCTTCCCGCCGCCCGGCCCCATCAATGCTGGCAACTTGCCAAGTCAGGCCGGCAAAGTGTTCGTGGTCACGGGCGGGTCCAACGGCTTGGGCTACGAGCTGTCCAAGGTGCTCTATGGCGCCGGCGGCAAGGTCTATATATTGACACGCTCCAAAGAACGTGGCGAAGAGGCCATCTCCAGCATCAAATCTGCATACAATAATGCCACCAGCGCGTCTGCCAAAAAGCTTGGCAGCTTGAAGTTTATCCAGATGGACCTCATGGATTTGGAGTCGGTCAAGACAGCGGCTCGCGAATTCCTCGCTAGTGAGGGACCGGATGGCCGCCTAGACATACTGTGAGTTTCCATCTACCCGAAGCTTTTCGCCTTTCCCGTGCCTCGATGCTGTTGCATGGAACAGCGCTGACAATATCTCTCCTGGGAATTTACAGATTCAACAACGCAGGCACGGGCGGTCGAAAGAACGCACCCGTCAGCGCCCAGTCCAACGAGTACCACTTCGCGACCAACGCCCTAGGACCCTTCCTCCTAGCCCGACTGCTCACGCCCCTGCTCGCCGCCACCGCCAAGGGCAGCGCGCCGGGCAGCGTGCGCGTGGTGTGGCCCGCGTCGCTGCTGGTCGAGACGGGCTCGCCCAAGGGCGGCGTGCGCGAGGACTTTGTCCGCGACCAGCACACCAAGATGGAATACGTCGAGCTCTACGCGCAGTCCAAGGTGGCGGCCTGGTTCCTGTCGTCGGAGCTGTCGCGGCGCCACAATCAGCAGCGCGACGTGGGGCAGGTGGCGTTTGTGGCCGGGAACCCGGGCAACTACGGGACCGGCATGTGGCAGTACACGCCCTGGTTTCTCTATATCTTTGTGAAGCCGATCCTGAATGACCCCAAGCTGCATGGCACCGAGACGTACCTTTGGATGGGCTTCTCGGACGAGGTCACGATCGAGGAGGCTGTTGCGGGCCGGTACGCTATGTGCAACGGAAGATGGCATCCGGGACAGCGCGGGGATCTACTGCAAGCCCTGCGAGGCAAGGACGAGGGCGGGTCTGGATGGGCTGCCAAGGTCTATGAATGGTGCGAAGAGAGAGTACAGACATACTTGGTTTGATGGGCGGCATATCTCTGAGTGGTGATCGTATGAGTAGGCGGAGATTCTGCAAGTAGACCTAATAGCACCTCGTAGAAAGAGACACGTCTACTGAGTGAAAAAGATGGCGTGTTTGAGCTTAGGGAGTCCCGATTTGAATCGGAGGGTACTATGTACTTGGAAGCACCTGCATAGTGCGCGGTTTTACACCTTGAGAAGGCTCAACACAAAAAAAAAGGATACCTAACTCTGGACGAAGGGAGCATCGATACTCGGGCAAGCTAAAGAAGGACCTTTTGCAACTTGATAGGCTAGGGCACATGTTAGATGACTCAACGTCAACGTCCAAGATGTTGACACGTAGCACCATCAGCTCAATGTACCTACAATGGCGTTGCCTTCATCCGCGAGCTTCCAGGTAGTCTGCCAATCCAATGTATGATGCCATATACGACCAACTGGCTGACCGCGATACGTTGCCATTGGGACCGGACAGGCTCGGACTCGTGCAAAAGAGCCATGACGCCTTATCTTGACCTCCCAACCTGTCAGCACTAAGGCATAATTGAGGTGAAGTGCGGCCCAGCCGTGCATCTCGCTATCGAGGAAGACGAGACTGGGAAACGCGGGGCAAGTCGAACCAAGGCAGCGAGCGACAGGAGCACACTGGGTACATCTGAGGCTTGAACTCACGCATATGCATGTTCCCCGGGTGTCTCAAATTGGCACTTGGGTCGCACCTATAACCGGCGCACCCAGGTCTGGTCCGTTGTAGCCTTCTATCAAAGCGTTCGCATTCTCAGAACATACTTCATCGATTCGATCCGTGCTCAATTCAGCACCGAGATTTCCTCTGCAAGACCACAAGCTTTTTGAGATAGCAAGCTTGTTCCATCCCTCAGTCACTGACCGCGTGTCCTACACCATGATCCACACAAACCTAGCCGTTCTTCTGTCGATATGGGCGGTCTACCAGGTTCTATTATCTGTATATCGCCTATATCTGCATCCACTCGCCAACGTTCCCGGTCCCCGGCTAGCAGCCCTAACAGGATGGTACGAGACATACTACGACCTAGCCCACAAGGGCCGCGGCGGGCACATGACGCTCCAGATCATGAAGCTGCACAAGCAATACGGCCCCATCGTCCGCATCAACCCGGGCGCCGTGCACATTGACGACCCGGACTACTTCTCGGCCATCTACACCTCCCGCGGCGAGGGCTTCGACCGCCCTGCCTATGTGCGCTGGCGCTTCGGCTCGCCGCACGCGCTCATCTCGACGCCCGCGCACGACGCGCACAAGCGCGCGCGGCGCGTCCAGGAGCCCTTTTTCGCAAAGGCGCGCATCGCGCGCCTGTCGCCCATGGTCTGGCAAAAGGCCGACCGCATGTGCCGCAGTCTCGCGAGCGACTACGCCGGAAGCGGCGGCGGCGTCGGGGGCGGGGGCGCGCGGCCCGTCCGGCTGGACAACATGTTTGCCTGCCTTGTGGCCGACGTCGCCACACAGTATAGCTTCGACAGGGACTACGACTGGCTCGGGAGCGCCAACTTTGAGAGCCCGTTCCTGCAGGCCATCATTGGCTTCAAGCACATGGGCCACTCGGCCACGCAGTTCCCGTGGATGGCGAGGGCTCTTCTTGCCCTGCCACAATCGGTCGTCAGGTTTTTGCAGCCCCAAAGAGCAAGTGTGCTCGATTTCCAGGAGGACAGTATGGACCACCAGTTTCTTTTCGTGCTTGGGGCAAGTCCCGTCTCCTAAACCACTTATGCTGATCACCATTGCTCTCCACATCAGTGCGAAATCTCATCCGCGGTGCCCAGCAAGACATCACGCTTGATAAAAGCACTGGCAGCGCTGAATATGATCCACAGGCAGCCATGCCGCGGGAGAAGACCATTGTCCACGGCATTCTGCGCTCTGGGCTCCCAGAAGAAGAGCTACAGGTCGAGCGGCTGAAGGACCATGCAGCTGCGCTGCTCGGTGGCGGGGTGGCGAGCACGGGCTGGATATTGACGGTGGCCTCGTATCATATCATCAACGACCGAGATATATACAGAAAGCTCAGGACCGAGTTGGAGGCTGCCATGCCTGACCCGAATCTGCCAGTGCCTATTGAGGCGCTGGAAAAGCTGCCATATCTGATGGCTTGTATCGACGAAGGTGAGTCTCATCAAAGGCCCGTCGCGGGGCCTGAGCAACTTCATATTTGCGAGATCATTACACACTGTCGCGGGGACATAAACTGACTTCAATTTCGATCGTTCCAAAGCACTTCGCCTAGGCATGGGGCAAATGGCACGGTCACCACGCATCTCCAAGAAGCCGGTGTCCTACGGAGACTACGTGCTCGGCCCTGGCACCCAGATCTCGCTCGACGCGTGGCACATGCACCACAACGAGACCCTCTTCCCGTTGTCCTTCGAGTTCCGGCCCGAGCGCTGGCTCAACCAGCCGCAGGCCCCGGAACCCTACCAGAAGCGCCCGCTCAAGGCGTACCTGGTGGCGTACAGCAAGGGCACTAGGAACTGCCTTGGCCTCAACTTGGCCGCCGCCGAAATGGCGTTTGCCTTGGCGTTGATGTTTAGGAGGTTTGAGTTTGAGCTGTTTGACACCACGTACGAACGCGATGTCAAGATCGTCATGGATTTGATTGCGCCCGAGGTCTCGGATGAGACGCGCGGCGTTCAGGCGTTGGTCAGGGCAACGTGACGGATGTGTGATGGGGGCTATGCAGGTGGGAAATGTCCCAAGACGGGACTCAGAAATTGTATGCAAGCTACTGAGTACTCCAAGTGTAGAAAGTTGGATTATATCCGCTCTCTGCCATTATTGACTGTGGCACATCGGCACCCTGTGCAGGTACTGTCTCGTGTGGCGCACAGCCCTGACTTCGGCACGTAGGCAAAGTCAACTGCCAGTGCACATCTGCGAGCGTAATTTGAAGTCGGAGTGACTCAATAACTCGAGTCCTTGCTGTAGGTTGCTGGCCAGTGTCCAATGTATTCTGAAATGTCCGCGTCCTAGCACGGTTCAAATTGAAGCATCGCCGGCTCATTACAGTATTCTCGAGTGCATTCATCTGACGTCGGCCCACAATTACTTGGCAACAAGAATCGAACCCAGAATTGAACGTCGAAAAATGAGTTTCATTAATACACGTACACAACCCATAAGACCTATATCAAAATGATCGCCTCATCGTCTTGAATGATATATTTCAAAGGCAGCATCAGGCATTTAGTGTAACGTGGGGAATCAGCCTCGAAAGATCGATGTTTCGAGGCCTTTCTGGACGTCGATGAACATCAACTTTTGGCTGACTCGCGCGCAACTTCGAACTTTCCAAACGTCGAAACGATGTTCAAGACAATCATCTTTCGAGGCTGATTCCCCACGCCACATCAATTGCCTAATGCTGCCTTTGAAATATGATAATGAAGACGATGAGGCGATCATTTTCATATAGGTCTGATGTGTTATGAACGTGTATTTACGAAGTTCATTTTTTGATGTTGAGTGCTTCCAGAATTCAGCTGTTGCCAAGTAATTGTGGGCCGACGTCAGATGAATGCACTCGAGAATAAGCATTTTCATTCCTTCATTAGGCAGATCTGCGGAGGAATTAACAGCCTTGCAGATTCGCATGAAATTTGGTCACTTCGAACGACACTCCCTTCTGGACGAAGTCTGGCAAGCCACGCGGTGATGTGTGGACGAGTCTCACTATCTTGTCCGAAAGTGGCCGCTATTTCAGCAATGGCTGCGGCGTACATACATGCCAATTTCCGTGTAGATCTATGCATGTAATGCGACTCCCCTGCCCACATGTCTGGTGTAAAGGACTGAGTTGGTGTCCTACATGCAGGCGGACCCCCACCTGTGGGTGTCGTGGGGGCCAGAATACCCTGGCATCTCATGACGCCAGATGGACCTTTTGGTTCAGGGTCTCAGCATCTCTCACGTCAGCCGGGTATCTACACAAGCTGGCTGCTCGAGGACGACCTTGCTGAGGGGCCAAGCACTGCTGACAGGTGTGGGGGGCTCATCCCTGACTATTACAAAGCACTGCTGATCGGCGTGGAAGACGACATTGCCAACGCCACAGCACCACTGAAGGTGGTTCTCGCTACAGGCGGCCCAACCGTCAAGACTTGGTCACAACAGGGCTCCAGTTTTGGTGACTCTGGTCAGCATCCTCCCCCTTCTGGCAAGATCGGCTGTCATGCAGGACTATGTCCAAACAGCCAGTCAACCCGACGGTCCACTAATGATGCTAGTGGGAGCAGCGGAGGTTCCCTCTTTGAGCATGCAACTATCCTAGTTGGAAGGTGCTATCGGCGGCTGATGAACAGTGCGAAAGTCGGTAGCCGGTCGTGTGGGAGCAGGGGCTTGGGGATCTGCGGACATAGGGATGGTGTACCAAGGCAGCTGAGTGCATGTGCAGTAGCAGCCGTGGACGCCTGTCCGAAGCGGTAGAATTGTGAGATAATCCTCACTTTCACCCGGTCAACGATGCAACACTTCCGCTGTTGCTGCTGGGCTCAAGACGATGCAAGATACCAATCAAGCAACCCATCTTTTGGACGCAACTGGCTTTTCCCGTTCTAAGTTGATGAATGTACCTTTTTTCACCACCCAAATGAATCTGGAGCCTTCTAGTTGCCTGCTTGACTTACACGCTTGGAAAGACTACCTGCGCACAAACCATGGAGTCGAAGTCGAGCGGCCACAACTCCCGAGCCGACACAGTTCGCGGCGATGTGAGGTCGACTCGGGCTGTTTCCACCCAAGAACATGATCTGGCGAAGAAGGAGGACTCGGTAGCCGGCACAGTTGCAGAAGTTAGGGCAACAGCTGATGACCCAGCAGAACAAGCAGTCCTGCCTCACGGGCTAAAGCTATTCCTCATCATCGTTGCTTTGCTGCTAAGCATGTTTTTGGCAAGCTATCCCGACAATCTGGGCCACAGATTGAGGTTCAACATGCTAATGGCTCAGATATCTGGAACAGATTGCTCTTGACTTGGTATGCTACCCGTACATTCACTGTGCCGCTCACCGGCCTGCTTCCGCCTGGGAGTACGCTGGAACCCCAGCAGTTGGACGAGTGAGCCTAGTGTTGGCCGTTTATGCATTCGACTGACGCAAGCAGACAATTGTGGCAACTGCGGTCCCTCGCATCACTGACGATTTCCATGTAAGAACTGAACACCTACCGGTTTGAGTCAAGAGATTCCAGGGACTAACGTCAATGGCCTAACAGGCACTCACCGATATAGGCTGGTACGGCTCAGCTTTCTTCATCACGGTTGGACCCTTTCAGTCACCCTGGGGAAAAGCGTACAAGCACTTCAACCTCAAGTTCACGTTCATGACCTCGGTCTTCATTTTCGAAATTGGAAGCCTGATTTGCGGTACGCAATGTTTTCAGTCACCTGGGCAGTCTTCCTCACCGCCCCGCGACCCGTCACTGACGAGTGATTCCGAAAACTCTCTAGCCGTCGCTCAAACCAGCCTGACGCTCATTGTTGGACGTGCCATTGCTGGTGTCGGCGGCGCTGGTGTTGTGAGCGGCGTCTACATCATGATGGCATACGCTGTTCTACCTTCCCAAGTGCCAAAATACCTTGGGCTTGTCGGTGCCGTGTTTGCTATCGCCAGTGTGGCAGGACCTCTTCTTGGGGGCGCTTTTAGTGGATCCACCTCCTTGACTTGGCGTTGGTGGTGAGCTATACCCTAGACTCCCCCGCTTGCCACCGCCCTCGCCCTCTTCCAGAGCGTCTATGATTTTTTTTTTACTGACGATTTTGATGCACCATGATGTAGCTTCTACATCAATCTTCCCGTGGGCGGTCTGGCGCTTCTCATCATCCTAATTTTCTACCAAAACCCTGCCGCATACAAGCCCACTCCGCTCTCTGTCAAAACGCTCATTCTGATCATGGACGTCCCCGGCATTACTCTCTGTCTAGGCTTCCTTGTGTGCTTTCTTCTGGCCATGCAATGGGGTGGAACATCCAAGGCATGGTCTTCGGCCGATGTTATTGGCACGCTTGTGGGGTTTGTAATCCTGACCGGGCTTTTCGGAGCTCTACAGACTCTCGTGGCGGGCGAGAATGCACTGCTGGTTGCCCGACTGATGGGAAATCGTCTTGTCGCCTCTGCCTGTGCATTCAGCTTCTTGTGAGTAAACACACGAACCGGCCCTGTTCGCCAATTGCATCGGCATATTGATACATGCTAATCATCTACGGTATACTGCCACAGCCTCAATGGAAGCAATTTGTCCCTTGTGTACGCGCTGCCGCAATATTTCCAGATCATCAACGGGTTGTCCGCCACAGATAGCGGCATTCGAAACTTGCCGCTCATTCTTGGGACCGCATTGGTAGGTGCATTCGGCGGATATGCTCTCGGGAAAGCTGGATACTACAAATTGTTCCTTGTGGGCGGCGCGGCAGTAACTATCATCGGCGATGGGCTTGTGTACACCCTGGACATCGACACCGGCGTCGACAAGATCATTGGCTATCAAATCGTGGTGAGTGTTGGCATCGGCCTGTGCATCCAAGCGCCGGTCACTGCCGTGCAGCTTTTGTCGGCGCCCGAGGACATTCCCATTGTCACGTCTATGGTGCTCTTCTTCCAGTTCGTGTCCGGCGGGATCTGGGTCGCCGCCTCGCAGACCTTGCTGAACAACCGCCTGGTCACGACGCTCGCACAGATCGCGCCGTCCTTGGACCCGAGCGCGGTCCTGTCTGTTGGCGCGACCGAGCTCCGTACGGTCTTCCATGGCGCGGATCTCGAGCATGTGCTGCAGGCATACATGGCCGGCTTGCACGGCTCGTGGCTTTTGTCTGCTTCACTTGCGGGTCTGGCGTTTCTCGCGGGGTGTGCGAGCCCGTGGAAGAGTCTGAGAGGAGCACAAGTCCCGGCTATGGTGGGTTGACTCTAGTCGTGGGAGGAATGGTGGTGGTGGTATCGATATATTCTCGCGTCCAGCAAGCTCTGCCGTCCGCGTTCAGTCTATCCTCGCTACAGTGCTTCCCACATGTGCACTCGTTTGACATGTGTCGAGGTGACTCAGACCTGGAATTATATATGCTGAAATTGCTACGCATGTTAAATCCCGGGGCTTGGAGGAGGGGAGTCAGATGTTTTGGGTGGCTGACATAATCACAGCCCCTAAATTCAACGTCATTCCATCATCCGAACGGCTGGCTTTTCTTGAACTCTTCCAATATTCGTGTAGATGATGTAGTAGCATTTTTTCTGTCTACACAGCCGCCCTTCTCAAACCCTCTGGATGCACGCGCAAGCCCTTCGAATGATGTATGAGACAGTTCTTGAATGGCTCCCTAAGCCGGCAACGCCCCAGTCCCGGCTTTGTCAAGGTACCTCTGGGCTTGGGTTCGTGGCTATCTACGAATTACTGACCCATGATGAGGTATTCATGAATGGTCGAGGTCATCCTGCAAATTTTCACACCAGGAAGACTCCGCGATTGGTCTGAAGAAACCAGGTGGATTTCTAACCGAAAAAGGCCAAAAGTAGTACTATTCTGATCTTCTTCGTGTCGCGCCTACTTATCTAAACAATATTCAAGGCCAAATATTTCATGAAATCGACGATGCCAACGATCACTTTGTCCAGGTTCGCCTCCGTGAAAAGCTCTTCATGCCCTGCCCCTTCAACTTCAGTCTTGCGCTTATGAAACCCATCCCCGCCGTCGACCTCGTCGAAGAACTTCCTTTGCGCTGCAGCATAGCTCATGGTATCATTCTCAGGGACGACAAAAAGCGCACCACGCAATCCACTTTTTGCATTGCTTCCGGCCTGTGTTCCCAAATGTTTCCACAAGGGCCAAGGCGTCCACATTGCGATCTTGTAATAAGTCCCAAGCGTGACGCGGTTGACATGACCGGGCGCGAGCTCCCGCCCCCCACCGACCAACCGCGCATACAGCGCGGCATCAACACCATGCCCGAACCCGGCGGCATTCTCGCCGCGCTCATTAATAAGCGGGACCGTGGCGGGCGCGTTGCCCAGCACCTGCGACTCGCGGTCCTGCGCGCACCGGCGCAGCACCCGCGCGCGCTGCGAGGCGGAAGTGAAGTCCAGATCGGTCAGGGGCGCCGCGGCGACGACGAAGCGGCAGCGCGGGTCCACGGACGCGGCGGTGAGGGCCACGCTGCCGCCGAAGGAGAAGCCGAAGAGGCCGGCTTGCGCGCTGTCGACGGCGGGGAGGGTGAGGAGGTGCGTGAGCGCGTCGGACATGTCGGCGACGTACTGCGGTGGGTCGATGTCGTTGCGTGGCGTGCCGCCGCTGGCGCCGATGCCGCGGGGGTCGTAGAGCAGGACTGTGATGTTTCGCTTTTGTAGGGCTGCGGCACAGGCGGGCAGATTCATCATCGACAGGACACAGTTGAACTGGAATCAGGAAGAGTATGTCAGCATAATCAATACTAGGACATGTAAAGGCCTTGAATCTATCGCTTACTCCGGGGCAAAGAACAACTCCGGGCCCTGGCACCGCCTTTTCTGCAGCATAGACTCGTGCGTGAAGCTCGATTCCATCGGTGGTTTTGAAGATAATTTCCTCAAAAGACATTCTGTCTGGGCGCCTTCAATTCTTGGTCGATTTTCTCAAAGAGGCAAGCCTGATCAGAGACAATTCAGAATCCAAGGAAAAATTGATGGAATATTGAGCGAAGAATAAATGTCGCGAATGGCTGTAGGTAGTAGTTCGCGCGCTAATATGATCCGGGGTTCTGAATTTTGAACCAGATATCATACTCACCACAACGCCCTTCACTCTCCTTGGGTGCAGACGTTACAAAGTCCCCCGAGTGACTTGACCGGAATGATCAGCGAATCGGTCCCGGCCCTCGCGACCTGCGTAACTATCTAGGTATCTCATAATACGACTATCAATGCTACCTTCGCTGCCTGTCTTCTTGTCCTCAAGTACAGCTTGTCCACTCAAAGACCTCAGGATGATTCGTGCCACACAAGTACCCACCCACCGAGGTGACCGGAAATAAAGATTGACCCTTCTCGGACTCTTGTGCGTCTTCGCGGCACAGTCTGCCGGTGCACGATTAGCAAGGGTCATGGTCGACAAGGAACGAGAGATTCATTGAGCTCGAGCACCAATTATGCGGACTATGCACTACCTAGGTACGTAGAACGCAGACCATGCTCGGTGAATCCTTCAAAGGCGAGACCTCCAACCAAGGGCGAAAGCCTTATCAAGTTGCATACTCGTATTCAAGGGTGCCGTTAATTTGGAGACAAAGTAGATTGAGCCTCATGTAGGTAGGCAGCAGGCTGCAGGAGTTGTGCACACAGTGTCGACAGGTTCTTGCGTCATCACACAGACATGTGCTTCAGAAACGCATGTTGCTGCAGCAGGGTGAACACATGTCTGACAGGGCACTGCACAGTGGATGACGATCAAGGGTGTGGTCCTTCTCATTCGCTCGGATGGTAGTATTTAGCCCGCATTGATCAAGGGGGCCAAATCTTTGATGTATGTAGTCAGACTAAGAAGGTCCGACTCAAAGGTCAGTGTGTCCTATTCACAGGGTTCCCGGGCACAGCAGTTGATGACTTGCGTTTGACCATGTCATGCATTCAAGACAATCTTTTTCACATCGTATTTGTATCCAGAGATATTACTCTGACTTGCATGGAGGAATACATTAGGACGTGCGTGGGGGCCGAAGTACCCAGTAACTTGCCAGATACATAAGCAGGTGGGAGGCAGCGAATAGAAATCTCTGCTGTCATGTGTGGTCACTTTCCCCACGCGTGAAAACCAACCTGGAATATCCGAGGCGTGCAAGACATGTAAGCACAAAAAGCAACGCTCTTCGTCCCAAAACAGACCACTCCGCGAAGCACGCTGACAGCTCTAGGCATCAAGAATGCTGTTGCTCCTGGCACAACAGCGCAACTATCGGCCGATTTTGTGACGAGTGGCGATAGCCCGCGGTAGCCAATGACATACTTGCCAAAGTAGCAGCGTTGCTGTGAAGGATTTGTCTCGGGGGCACTGCAGACCGGTTGGGTAGAAAGCAGACTCGAGCACTTTCAGGCGTGCTGAGGTTTTGCTGCCTAAGAATAGAAATGAACGCATTTGGATCTCATGCGCTTACGTCCCTTTTTAGCCAACCAAGTTCTGGAGACTGGCTTGCGCATATGTCTGATGCTTAGAGCCTGTCACATAACACGGACGTTGGACTCCGAAGGTAATCGACAACGTTGAAAGCCTCGCACGCACGGCATCTCGGAAACCTCAGCATGGCGGAAGATAACAAAAGCAACGACGTGATTGGGCTGGCGGTCATGTTCGAGATCATCGCATTGGCCGCCATCAGCCTGCGGTTCTGGGCTTTGCGAGAAATACGGCGCAAATGGGCCGCTCACGATGTGTTGATCATCATAGCATTCGTAAGTCGGGCTCCAGAGCAGGTGTCAGCCGCAGCCATTGTCCTTGAGAAGACTGACAAGAGATACTGTAGGCGTTCGTTACCGGCCTTGCCGTTTGTCTAATTCTTACCGTGGAACTCGGCGGGCTGGGCACTCACACTGCAGAGCTCGCAAGTACCCCTTGGAAAGTGAAGACCTTCTACAAACTCCTTTTGGCCCTCCAAGTCTGCTGGTCCCTCGCCATGACCTTCACTCGGCTATCGATACTCAGTCTGTACGTCCACATCTTCAGTGGTGAGATGCAGCGATTCCGCAAGGCTTGCTACCTCGCGATGGCTGTCTGCGTCATGTGGTGCATCGGGGATATCTTGCTGGTTTTCCTGATTTGTCTGCCTGTGGCCGCCTACTGGGACTCATCGCTTACACCTACGTGTGGCAACTCGATCGCCGGATACCTCGCGGTGCATTGCTTCAATATCGCCATTGATCTTCTTATTGCGATGCTGCCGGTCCCTCAGCTTTGGCGACTCCACATGCCGGTCGCAAGGAAGTTGGGCATCACAAGCATGTTCGCCGTAGGCGCTCTGTACGTTCAAACTCCTCTTCAAGTCTATAAAGTTACCCCGAGCTGCGATTAACAGCGATTGTTTTCCCAGTATCTGCATCCTCGCCGTGGCGCGCATCGGCATGTATCGCGATGTCGAGTACATCGGGACCGACTTCACCTACACAAGCACCACGCTCTACATCTTCACCGCGATCGACTCGTCGCTGGGCGTCGCACTAGCTTGTATGCCACTGCTACGACCCGTGGCACAGGGACTAGCAGCAAGCTTCGCGGCGACGTCGATGGGCGCGCGGATGGGTTTGTCGCAACGGTGGGCGAGAAAGTCGGCATCAGTGCCAGATGGGTACAGCTTGGGAGGGGCTGCGAACTTCTACGGAAGGGATCGTGGAGTGGAGGCGACTGTGGGCCGCAATCGCTGGCAACCACTCGTAACTGACAATGGCGTCTAGGTACCTACATTGTGGGTTCGGGTAGCGCACAGAACACTGACAACGGCGAGATATCAAAGCCTTGAGTTAGAATGAATTCATGATCTTTGTTGAGCCATGCCATACTCAATTATGCCTAAAGCTGCGCGACATGATCTATCTGCCGTCCACCTGTGTGATGGTCTGTAACAAGCGCACCTTAAATATTGTGCTTGCAGGGTCTGTACGCGGCCATCATTGCCAGATCCATTTTTTCTCCTCGGCGTATATAAATCATGAAAGACTACACAAAGACAGAGATTCGCCACCTCACCGCGGCTCAACAACATTCGACGTTTCGTTCGTCTCCGGACGTGCCTGTTCAGTTTTGATGCCCATTACGACACGTAGCAATCGTTAATCCAAGGTTATGGCAATTTATCATTCCTGCCAAAGGAGACGAGTAAATCTAGCCCCTTAGTGAAGGATAGAATCACGAGCTCCACGGGCATGGAGTGCGACTTGCCGCAAATTCTGGCTTATGAGGTGTGCACGGGATACGAACCTGCGAAACTTCCAACTGTGCCCGCCGGACCACCACCTAGCACTAGCTCCCACGACGCAGCCCGACGGCCCCCAACCGCGGCATGCCACTCACCTAATTCAGCCTCGAATTGATGACCTCGCGCGCTCCGAAGACGAACGGGGAGCGCCTCGAGTGTTCGCGTCATCTTGGAGGAGGAACGCCTCGTCCGCGGGCTAATCACACAGTCCAGAGCAGATGTCAGACCCCTCGAAAGGAGCTCATGTCAGCCCAACAAGGGGGAGGGGGGCGCGGTGTCAGCTCACCCACCGAGGGGCTGAGGGAGCGCCGGGGTGGAATCCCACGGGAAGAACTATTTGATTTAGGGCTGTGATGTTTGTAGACAAAGGGACTCATCTATCTTTGGGGCGAGCCGCTGTTGTCACCTATTGGTATACATTGCAAGTTGGGCGTCTCGAGGTGACGAAAGTTCGTACATAAAGGGCAGTACATATCGATTCTTTGAGGCCCGAGAGATTTCGAGTCTTCGTGAAATATCTATCTGGTAGCCTGATAGCCCTGATCTTCCAGCTCTCGTGTATTCTAGCCGTCATGCTTTCTTCCATCACATACGGCACCATCCTGGCAGGGCTCAGTGTCGCCGTCTTGGCCTCTGCCCTCCCCAGGGCGGCCGATAGTATCCACCAAGATCAGAGTTGCAAGAATATTCCAGGCGATGCCGGATGGCCTTCGACGGCAGTTTGGAGCAGTCTCAACGACACTGTATGTGGTCGATTGATCGCGGCAAGTCCCATCGCACAAGTATGCCATGCGCCAAACTATTCGGAAGCCGCGTGCTCTGCTGTTCAGGGCAGTTGGAATACCGGAGATCTAATGTAAGTTTCTCCCCCTTGGCTCAGGCTTTGCAGGCTCTGCTATCACCAAACTAATCACCCGTATCTTTGAAATAGGAGCGCCAGTCCGGTGGATATTCAAGCTCCGTGGTTCGAGAACCAGACATGTGTGCCATTCACCGACTCAGCAAGCCCCTGTCAGCTGGGCAACCTGGCGAGCTATTCCATCAACGTCACTGGTGTGGAAGACATCAGGGCCGGCCTAGCCTTTGCTACAAACCACGACGTACGGCTCGTCATCAAGAACTCCGGACATGAGTACGTCGACCGCCGCTCCGGCCCTCATAATACACTGAATGCTGACCTGTGACGGAAAAGCTGGAACGGCAAAAGCACTGGCAAGGGCGCACTGTCTCTGTGGGTCCGCAACCTGAAGGACCTTGAAATCCTCACCTACAACTCCTCCAGCTACTCAGGCCCCGCCCTGAAGGCAGGCGCGGGCGTCAACGGTGGCGAGGCGTCCAAGTTCGCATATGAGCATGGCTACCGAGTCCTCACAGGCGACAGCCCCACGGTGGGCGTCGCGGGCGGATTTTCTCAGGGCGGTGGGCACTCGCAGCTGTCGTCCCTGTACGGCGTCGGCGCGGACAACGTGTTGGAATGGGAGGTTGTGACGGCACAGGGCGAGCACCTGATCGCGTCGCCGGCCCAGAATTCGGACCTTTATTGGGCGCTGAGCGGGGGCGGTGGCGGTACGTATGGCGTGGTTGTGTCGATGACTGTGCGTGTTTTCCCGGACGGTCCGATCGCCAGTGCGACTTTGGGCTTTAGCGTCGATAGTGTCGGCGGTGTCGAGGAATTTTGGAACGCCGTCGACGCGTTTCACCAGGAGCTCCAAGTCATCGTCGACAGCGAAGGCGTTGTGGCTGCCTTCCTGCTGACCAACACGAGTCTCACCGTCTTCGCGATTACAGCACCCGGCCACACATCAGCTACCCTTCCATCGCTCCTGGAACCCCTGACGTCGGCCCTGGTGCTCTCAACCGCGGGTTTGCTTTCACAGCAAGCCCTGAATGTGGCATTCAACGAAGCGGACGGCTTCTACGCCCTATACGCCAAAACATTAGAGCCCGAGATGGTGCCGACGTCCGAGAGTCCCGTGATGGGCGGGCGGATGGTCCTGCGCGAGAACATGGCGACCAACAGAAGCGCCGTGATCGCCAGCCTGCGAGCCGCCACGGACGGCGGCAAATTCTACCTGGCGTCGACGGCGCTCAACACCAACATCACCGCGCTGAAGGCCGCGCCCGTCGCCGCCAACGCCGTGCACCCGGCGTGGCGGGACGCCTTCCTCACGATCAACGTCGTCAGCGCGGCGTGGGACTGGAACGCCGACTGGGCTGAGGCTGCGCGGCGCCAGGACGATATGGTCGGGCGCGTCTTGCCGGCCTTGGAGGCTGCTACGCCCGGGTCGGCTGTGTACTTGAATGAGGGGAACTGGGCGCAGCCGGACTGGCAGCATGCGTTTTATGGTGAGAATTATGAAACGCTGGTGGGGATTAAGCAGACGTATGATCCCACGGGCTTGTTCTACGGCTTGACGGCGGTTGGCAGCGAGGCCTGGACTGAGGATGCTGAGGGGAGACTTTGCCCAACCTAGAGGGAACATGGGCCCGTGGAAGATTTGGCTTCATTACTTTTTATAATGACCTTAGAGCACAAGACGACTTTCGATTCTTTTGATTACCAAGCACCTATCGCCCGCTGTTTAAGACGTAAAGCTGAACGGGCTTAATTCCTGTGCATAATATTCGCATCACCGAATAATCCAGCAACTGTTGCAGAAACTTGGACCTTGGGAGAATAGCTACAAGATGCTGCTACCCTTGTTCAGATTCCAGAAGTAATCGAATAATTAATTCATGGCACAAGCTCGTTGGTGTGATAATTAGAGTCTCTTACTATTAATACAGTAGCTCCTGGATCTAAGGAAGTGCTTGAGCCTTGTATGACCTGTCAAGTGCCACTCATGCAAATACCCGCATCATTATCAGTTGTTTGAACAAGCTGAGACATTTTGCAACATTCATTCAGATCCCCGGCTTTGACCTTTTGATATGTCATTTTAAGGCCCGGCTTGAGTTTTCAGGAGAGACCTGAGAGCTGAAGGTTGCTTTCATATTACCCTGATGGCATCTGGGCCTGTGGGCTGGCTTCCTTGCCCATTTCAAATGCTGCTGTGTCAATAATCTGATGGGCAAGTTGCAATTGGCCATCGAGTAAAAAGTTTGTGGGTGAAGCAGTCTCAATTTCGAGTCACAGATTCATTCGCAGGCTTTTGTCAACCTGCCTCAACTACAGTCAAAAAAATTCAAAACGGCTTCTCGATTCTTTGCCTTTCGACTTCAAACATCCTCCACTTCTCCCTCAATAACCGTTCACCCTGATGGAGACCGTTTCAACCTAAACCTCCACCCACAACAAAGGCACCTGCTCAAACCGATCTCTTCAAACCATCAAACACTCCCACTCCACCCACCGCACGAGATGGCAAATATCTGGGTGTCCAACGGCACCTGCTACACAGGCGCAGGCAGCGCAACAGACGTCATGATCCCCTGCGGCAACGACTACTTCGGCCACGTAGCTTGCTGCCAAGCAAGCGACTTCTGTCTCTCGAGCAGCGTCTGCTACAATAACGAGTTCGGCACGACCTACATCACAGGCTGCACCGACCCAGACTACAGCGCAGATATGTGCCCCGACAAGTTCGACGACAGCGGTAAATAAGCATCGAACAGATACGCGACACGGACGCGACTACCGACTGACGAAGTTTGTTGTGGGCGATAGACGCGCCATGGCTGGGCATGTCTTACTGCAACGGCACCAGCAACGAATGGGTCCTCTGCGACCAAGCCGGCCACCCGTCGAACCTCGACCAAGGCGACCCATGCTGGTGCCCCATCGCCACGTCCGACCGCGTCATGACCCTTAGCGCGTCCACGGCCATCATCGGCACCGCATCCCTCCCCAGCGCCACGGGCCTCACCATCGCGTGGGCTGTGGGTTTCTACCCCACCAACACCATCCCCGTCGCCGACCCATTGGCCGCAGTCACTTCCATGGTCACCCAGACCCTGTCCAACACAGGCGCAAATCCCAGTGCGACCTCCTCACCAACCGCAGACGTGTACACCGACCCATACCAGACCCCACTAGCCACAGGCTTCAGCACCGAGGCCAAAGTCGGCGTCGCCATCGGCGCCGCTGTGTTTGCGCTCCTCCTCGCGGGCCTGCTAACCTTCCTCATCGTCCGCTGCCGCCGCGCCAAGCAACAAGCCCCAAACAACAACGGCATCAAGCCCAGCTCGACAGACCCCAACACCATCGGCGTCGCCTACGGCGACACCTACGGCAACCGACACGGTGGCGCGCACCACGACGTCTCGGCGCTGAGCATGGGCGGTGGACCGAGCCCGCATATATCGGTGGTCTCGGAGCTAGATAATAAGGCGGCTAGGCCGTGGTCCGGCATGTCGGAGCTGGATGGGCGTGGTGGGGGGTTTGCAGCGGGTGGCATGGGGCATATGGATGCTATTGCGGAGGCGAGCCATGGGTATGGTTTGGGGAATGGGGGTAGGAATTCTAGTAGGCCTGAGCTTAGGCAGTTTGGTGTGGCTGCGAGGGAGATGGATGCGGGTAGGGGGCCGGTTGAGTTGCCTGCTTGAGGGGTGGTGGGGATGGAGGTTGTGTTAGGCGATGATGAGGGAGTTGGCGGATTCGAAAATCGAAGGAGGGATCGACAGAGATGGTCGTATAGGCGGAGGCAAGCTGCTGACGCTGAGTGCTGGCCTGACTTGAGGTGGCAGGATCAAGGGGAAGGAGAGGTGTCGAATGTCTTCTCCCAAGGGGTCTTTCAGAAGCATTGCGAACAGCGATACAGATGTATCAGCATGGCGTCCAGGTATTATGCAGAAAATCAGTCTGTCGTATGGACAGTATAGATGCCTCTATATCCACTAGAAAGCACGATGGAAATAGAAGATACTTCATGATCAAGATAAGAGAATCCCGCACATGTAAAATCGGAGATTACGGCTTCGTCCCTGATGGGAACCTAGAAGCCAGGTACGGCCTAGCGTATCAACTCGTAGATCAGGTCGGTCCTCCAGCTGTCCGAGCCAACAACCACATAGAGAGAGAGAGAAGAGACGGCAAGAGTGCGAGTTTCGGCGTACGAGTTGTTGATGCCATCTCCGGCGATCCGTATGTTGCGCGATCGAAGAGAGGACCTACCGTGCACGTTCTTCGCAAGCCAACAGATTCATGCGAGTGTGAACACCTGCTCCCACTGCCACTGGACCACGTCGACGCCGTTCGAGTGATCCCTGAAAATCATATTGAGCTATGATGAACCCAGACATGGAATCCATTGCTACGAAAGACAGTACCTTTAAGAGCTTTGATCCGTGGCGAGGGTGTGCGCCGCAAGACTCATGTCAACCCGGGACTCACAAAAACGTGGGTATATAAGGGGTCCCCTAGCAACGCTGCCGGCGAGCGGGCGACCGCAGGCAGGCGGCTTCAGGACAATGTTCGCTATGGTGTAGGGGTAAAATCCACTCTCCATCCTAATCCCCTCGGGGTCCTTATTTTTTTCGGTTTCGTCAAGGTCGTGAGTTCGATTGTGATGGTTGGCACTCTTTTTGGGGGGAAATGCCCACTGAGGAAGTCGCCGAGCTTTTGTGCGTCAGGTTGGAAGATTTCCCTTGGGAATTGCCTAGGTACGTCCTTGTTAGGACTGTCGTCTCTTCCAGTCGTCACCTGACATTGTACGATCTAGTGGTGATGGTCGTGAGGCTGCGGTGAATGAGCAGCCGGCGCAAGACGGTGGTGGAGTGCATCCACGCATTTCAGCGAACTTCGAGATTTCAGAGTCAGAGGAAAAAAAAGGGTCAAAAACCTCTGGAATAGATTCTCGTCTGTGTCGTACAAATCTTACGCTCAAACTCCTACGACCGTGGTGAAGTACTGCACTTGGACATTACATGCATCATAGTCGTCATATTCAGGGGGGTCGTGCATTTTAGAGTCAGAGACCAGTGAATTTACTTCCCGCGCCCTGTTTGAACCCGCCCCCTTAAACCAACCGTCCTCCAACTTTTTTCTCCGCGTCCGGTGTACATAGTCGGTGGCCACTGTGCGTGGTCGTCGTATTTGCTCGCTTCACGAGTTTATGCACAGTGCGTGTAGACGCTAGCAGCCCGTTCATTGGCTCACCAGCCGCGTCTAAATTTAGGTGCGGAGCTCCGACTCGAATGGAATTGTTCGTGGACCATGCCGTAACGTCCGTGCGAAGCCATATGCAACCCTACGGATATTGCGCTACTTCTTGAAGCCGTTAATACTCGCCAAAAGTTTCCCCGTACATATATTAAAGCCCTTTAAAATATCGCCAACGCTAAAAAAGATATAATAGAGCGGATTTTCTTCGACTATAGAGGAATACCAATATAAGCTATTTATATATTCGCCAAAAAGCTAGCTGAAGCAAATAGCTATACCCCGAAAAAAGCGAAACAGCAGCATTTGCTCGAATATATCGAAAGCCAACCCGCAAAACAATAGCGTAATATCGCTATATAAATAATTATTATTATCGAATTCGATCGCGAGAAAATAAAGCAAATCGTTAATATAGCAAAGCAACAGCTAAACCAAATCTATTATATAAACCACCTAAATGCAATATTAGAAGATAATAGCAATAATATTAAAAGAGCTGTAAGCGATTGTACAAGGGATAATAATATTTTCTAGCCCAATATAGAATTATTTATAAGCGCTTTTATCGCCAAATACGCCAAATTTTTCCCGCCGTATTTTACCGCCGTTTTAAATAAAACCGCTAATTATAATATTTCGAATAAAGTTGCTACGCTAATAGCGGCTATAGAAATAACTTTACATCGCCGTTTGGAAAAGCAATTGAAGTTGGATATTATAGGAAACAAAATAAAATATATTACTAAAGAATTCTTTAACGCGCATTTGGAAATTATAAATAGAATTCGATATTTTTACCTCGAAAGCAATATGCGGGCGACGCTAAATCTAAATATAATCCTTATTAAATGCCGCTTTACTTTCATCTCGCGAATACTTAATCAACAAATCGCCGACATTATTGCTTTTACTATTATATATAAAAAGGATATAAAAAAAGGCCGTAATTGCACAAATAGCATATCGATAATTATTTCGCAGATAATGCTTAAAACCGCCGTTATTTATATTATTATTCCACTATAAAATACTCTATTAATCAAGAACTAATTATTCTGCTAATAGCAATAATTCGTGCAAGCTTATTTACGAAATATAATTGCACTTGGACTTGCTCTCGCAGCCGGATAATCTATTATCCCAATTATAATTTCTAAGCCGGACTTAAAAACACCTAATACATTAAAACGGCGGAAATTTAAGCTAACATTTGACAAACTAAACTATTTTGACTAATGTGCAATTACACGCTTATTGGCATTCTTGCTTTACTCTGCATCGACGACGATCTCGTCGCAAATTTCCGCCCCAGACTTTTAGAGTAAGGCTAATATCTCTAAATTGCCCTAACGGAAAGCATATTGCGATGCTATTACCCTATGCTCTCCTTTAATATTTGGGTCGGCTCTATAATCCAATAATACCTTGGCAGCGCTAAAATTATTATAAATTACCGCGATGATTAAAATTATTTCGCCGTAATTATTCTAATCGTTTAAATGCGGTACTAGGCCGCTTTCGGCAAAAACGTCCTCGAGAAACCGGGCATTATCTTCTCCCGGCATGCTTATAAAGATATACAACACTATCTCTCCAAATCGGTCAAATTGGAATAAATCTGCGCTATGCTTCGAAAGGAGCTTTAATACCCGCATCTTATTAATATGAAAACGGGTGCTTAATATACGCAAAACAAAGTGGAAAATGCTATCCCCACCTTTATTATATTAATAAATATTAAAGGTGATATTAAAACTAACAAGCAATACTTTCATTATATCTCCTCCTTTTGAACAAACCTAATATAAAATCCAATAATGGTGGTCTAATATAATTGCTTCGAAATAAACGAAAAAATCCATTATCGCTATATCGCTTCTCAAAATAGCTATTGCAAATATAAGAGAATTATAATTTATTCCCGAGAACCCCGCGAATAATAAACTGCTAGGCGATAAAAGTATAAGAGAGGAAATAATAATTTAAAAAATCTAAAACAAGGTATTTATATTGAAAATCTATTAAGCAAAGCCGGAGTTTAAAATAGGTTTGGGAAATTTATTTTCGTATAACCGATGATAAATATAAACGAATAATATATCCACGGCGTTTTATAAGGAAATTCGAAGTTCGATAAACCAGATTTTGGAAATTTAAAAAATAGATAAACGTAACCGGTTTTCGATTTACAAATAACGATTTCTCGACAAACAGACTATCGGAAATGTGATATTTTCCCTATTTTTGGAAACAATCAAAATCGTCTATATCGCATTAACAGGCTACCAGACTCCTTGCAAGCACGAATATACTAGCAAAGTCGAGCAATTAGGCCGTATCCGGCATAATTCTACTGCTAAGGTTACAGAAATGGGTCGGGTCTCGATCTACTATTATAGTCGAATACATGGGCCACAAACTTGCTTTTACTCATTTTGCTGCTAAGGTCACGGAAATGGGCCAAGTTTCTCTACTGGCAAAGATCTACTGCTACGGTCGAATATATGGGCTATATACCTAGATACTTACTTCTATTAGCACTATTCCGCTGCTAAAGTCACGGAAATGGGCCGGGTTTTCTACTAGCAAAGATCTACTGCCACGGTCGAATGTATAGGCTATATACCTAAATATTTACCTCTATTGGCATTATTCTGCTGCTAAAATCACGGAAATAGGCCGGGTCTCTCTACTGGCAAAGATCTACTGCCACGGTCGAATATGTGGGCTATATACCTAGGTACTTACTTCTACTGGCACTGTTCTACACAAAGATAAGCTATATATATACTCATTTCTACTGGCACTATTCTATTGCGAAGGTCACGGAGATGGGCCGGGTCTCTCCACTGGGAAAGCTCTACTGCCATGGTCGAGGATATGGGCTACAAGTACCTAGGTATATACTTAATTCTATTGGCATCGTTCTACTGCTAAGGTCACAAAGATGGGCCATATACTTGCTTCTACTGGCACTATTCTACTGCCAAAGTCACGGAGATGGGCTATATGCTTACTTCTACTGGAATAAATCTATTGCTCAAATCGAGTACATAGGCTATATACTTTCTTTTCCTTCTACTAGCACGTTACAGGGCTAAATCTCTCTACTAACATCTACTATGTACTGTATTAAGTACTGCTAGGGTCGCGCAACGAGGCCTGTGTCTATATTAATTTTAGAAAAGACACAACCCCAGCCCTCGTACCCCCGTATATAGTTGTGCCGGCTTTAAAACATTCTGTTGGGCCCCGTACTATAGGGACGAGGGTGCTGCAGGGACGTTTTTAGGCTAGCACAAGTACCTACCTAGGTAGGTAGCCGGCTCGCGCAAGTCCATCCTTGCATGCATGTGCACCCGGTCTCGCTAGCTTTATTTGGATGGATTGTACGACTCCGACCAGCAAATTACCACGATTAGACCCTGTCCAGCTATAAAGATAGCCCTAGTTACCGTATTACATCTGCACATACTGTACGTACAGCTGTATTGACTCGCCTTGTAGCACTTGATATCTCATTTGCATTGTCTTGCACACTCCTACATTATTTCTTCCATTTCATTAACACAAATCGCTCTATCCGTTAAAAGCATAGCTTTAACGCTTAATGCAAACGGCCGTCCAAAAGAAAATCGGCGTACAGCGCTTATAATTATAATATCTATTACCCTTACCCCAATAATCCGATAATAACAATATTCACAGCTTAAACCAAACCTATTATACGATATAAAACCTTCTTTGCGGCTTATTTCCTCTAATATCCGATATCACCTTTAATTTTAAAAATCAGCCGACGTTCGAGCTCCTTTATAATCAGCTTTATAAACATCCGGGCCGATTATTATATTTTAAAGAAAATATTAAAAAAAAAGGGATACGGATATTAGCATACTATAATTGATTTCGATAGCCGAGCCTATATACGAGATTATTAAAATGAAAATAAATTGTGCTATTTATAAAAAATTAAACCAAATAATATAAAATACTTAACGTTATTATTATAATTTATCTTGTTATTTCTATTTTTAAAAACATATAAGCAAATTAGTATCGCAAATATTAATACTAAGCTCCAGCAAAAATTTGTTAAACTCGCAAAATTTATCGATATAAACAAAGCACATTAACGCGAAAATAACCAAAATATATTTCGATCGCCGACGCTATAGCTATAATAACAATCGCAGCTTTAATAATAAGGCAAAATGCGATTTCTAAATCTAACTGGCGACATTATAAAAGAGCACATTATCGAGAAAAAAATAAACGAAATTGGTATTTATTTCGCTCCCGAGAATAAAATCGCAAAAACCGCCGCTGTCCACCACCGACAATAAGCAACGGCACCCATCGATGCGGGCTAGAACATTATAGCGAAATGCATTTATAAGTCAATAATATAAAAAGCCTCATTACGACGGGTAGCGACTTATATACCCAGCGGCGTAGAAATGCATGTTTCGCTGAAATGTGAGTAAAGAAGGGCGCAGAAGCTTGATTATTTGATGCTGGTCGTCATTATATATACTATTCCATTCTATCTCAAAATCACTATACTATCTGCCCTCACTTCGTATAATAGCCTTAAAACTGTCTTACCCAAGGATTAGCCGCTATAGCCTTTAATTCACCCTAAAATACAATAAAACCAACTCCAAACACCGTCAAACCACCAAACTACTTCCGCTCCTTATTCTAAATAAATTAAACAAAAAAGCCGATCCTATTTAGCTTTATATTGACCTCGAATAGCGGCCCCGGAAATTCGAATAACCACAATAGCTTTATAAATCTCCTATTTCGATTATTATACCAGGATTTCGATCGTCTATTCCACCGGAAATATTCCGCTATATTATTAATAATAAAATAAACTTTATTAAAATAGATAAAAATAATATAATTGTATTTAAAGACGGCATTCGCCTAAATATGTAAATTGGCATCACCTTGCTTCGCTAATAAAATTAGATCAACGGCGTTATATTAAATTGCTTCGCCGGCTTCGAAATTAATAAATTCCATTAGCATATTATTAAAATCTATTTTTTCGGCAAACAAAGCATTATCGAGCTCAAAGTTAATATCGGAAGCAAAATTAACAGCTATGTTCGCGATAGTAATTAGTGGTAATTTGGAAAATAAAAATGGAAAAAAGGAAATTAAAGGTAATTTAAAAACGTGGGAGATGGCCTGCTTTAAGTATTATAGTCCTATATATGCTAGCAGCATCGCAATCTCAAAATAGCTTTTAAGAAAAAAAGCTAATAATAAAATAGCAATAACTTTGCACAATTTATATTATTTAATAAACCGATGCTAACACGCATTAACAACGCTTAAATTCTTCGTAGGAATTATTATATTATAAATTTCTATTAAGCCCGTGGGTAAAATACCGGAATACTACTATTAAACCGGCTTTTCTCGGCGCAATAATATTATTAAACCAAATCCTTTTAATCTAATAAAAACGAATTAGGGCGCCAGAAATCAACCAAAATATATACAACCACCCAGCTATATTGATATTCACATTATAATATTCCCAATGTTCTATTAATCCCGATGAAACCGCTTTCTAAGCTATTTATCAATCGGATTAATCCTGTAATCGGTTTCGAGCAATCGAAGTCGCCTTATTTGGAAAACGAATATAATAACCCTCTTATAAATTTAACTTTTTCCTCGAAAATTTATTATTTTAATCTAAATTTGAGTATTACGGCAAAGATATTATATAATTTAAATTTAATATCTCGGCTCGCTTTTTACTTCCACGTCTATTATACTAGCTTTATTTCCGAATATATAAGCGCGGCGTTATATATATAAACTAAAAGCAAAGTCTCTCCTATACCCTCCTTATCGGCACTATTAAAAAAGCTTTACAATTTATATTCGGTCGAATAACTTATAATTCGTATTTATTTATATATTAATTTAAAAAATATCCAATTTAAAATAAAGCGGGCGCAATATATATAAATATTTATACTCGGGTATTTGCGTAAATTCTATTAACCCGCCAAATTTGATTGCAAGGTTAATTTATATAGAAATATCGGTGCCGATCTTAGGACCGCTTTATACGATATAGGTGCTATATACTTAAATACCTAAATTACTGATAATTTACTAGCTATAGATTTCTTAATATCGTATAAAAGCTATAATGGTTTGCGGGAATTAATTCACTTTAAAGAATGCATATATAGAGAGGCTATTATATTAATGCAAAATTAATAGAAACCACTAATTCACATTATAGCATTCTTTTACGAACGAATAATTATCCAAGCGACCGAGATTTCCATTAAATAAGGTTTATACGCATTAGCTATATCGTAAATAATTCTCGCAAGCTTCTTTATTTTGCCCAGGATATTCACTTTATTAAAAAAATCCGAATTTCTTTAATATTCGCAAAACGGCCGTATAATCGGTAACGCCGTCCAAAATATTTCCTTATTACCCTTTACTAATTCTTACTATATGCTCAAGGTCGATGGCCTTATATACCTTTAATCCAAACACAAAAGGAATTACACTTAAATTCTTATTTATATCTTCTTATAAAACATTATAATATACAATCCAATTCCTGCTAATTTAAATTAAGCTATATATTCTAAATAATCTCAATAAGCTATTAACTATATTCTTAAACATTTATATTGCGCAGAGTGGTATTTAGTCGCCTACAGCTTAAATTACGCTAGGTATTATATTATTCACTTTAGTCGAAGCACTAATAGCCTCCGGACTTTATTAATATCGGGTAGCTTAAATTAGCGAAGCGTGGAAAAAGCCTGGCAATAGCTTTATAAAACGCAAAGCTATTTAAAAAAAGCCATATTACAAATAATATACAATACGCAATCTATTACAATTTTTATTATACAATATTACAAAAATATCTATTTTTTAAATTATTCGAATATAATATGCGTCTTTTTCAAAAAAATGAACCTTAGATTATAAGAAAAAAATCCAACGCAGGGGTATATTAATATGCAAAACAAACGCAAAAAGCAGCAAGGTCACTTTGCCCCCGAGACTAATTACTAACCCAATTCGACTTCCCAACCTCCGAGGCTAAAGCTCACATCAATACAATTAATATATTACAATAACGAATATTTGTTTGCATTAATAACAACATCGAACCACTATACCGGCTAATATAATTTACGAAACGAAAATGAATTATTGCAAAACTTCAACGCCGCTTTCTCCCTTTTTCTTTCTCAGCTACGGCCACAATCGCAAATACCAAAGCAAAATCTTTAACCGCGATAATCTCAATACCCCCTCGTCCCTCGCCGTCGATAATTCCGATTTCGAAAAGCCGATATCCTCGCCGTTATCCCATTTATTATCGCTTAACGCAAACTTCGTAAATAATACCAAAGGAAAACATTATCAAACGGAAATTCGAAAAGCTATTAATTTAATCGGCCGTTACTACTATTGCCAACTAAGCCACTTAAAAAATTAGAAAGATTTCGAATATTGCCGAATTAATTTAGACCCCGAAATTTATTCGCAATTAAAAAAAATCCTACGAAACAATTATTTCCTTACACATTTCGAAAACGATTTATATTATAATTACTATCCGCAACGCCAATATCTCAAGCTTCGCCTTATAATCACACTTTTCTACGAAACCTTTAATATTAAATTTATCGATAAAATCAAATTTTAATTCTTTAAAATCGCGAGCCGCTTCGATACTAAACGCGCTTTTTACGATAACGCCCGCGCGACCGCTTTAAAATAAACTATACGTGTTATTCAAAAATTACAAAATGCAAAATATATAATAATAAAACTTGCTAATAAAGGCATTACATATCCCGATAGCTAATTTCGCTATAAAAATCGTATACCCTATTTTATTTTTAAAATCGGGTATAACAAGAAAACAGCTTTTTTACGAATATATGCAAAAAATTACATTAACGGTATATACGACGTTAAAACTATTATTACCGTAAATTGCGCTTATATTAGGGAAACGAAACATTAAAAAGCTATTACAAAAATATAAAAGAAGAGTATAAAACCAAACGAATATCGATAAAAGCGCATTTAGTATATATTATATCGAACAAAATTGCAGAAATTACGTTAATTATTTTATAAAACGTGCTTTACCCGCTATTACATATAAATAAGAACTCGAGTAAAACAATAATCAAGGGTCTAGAATTTATAATAAATCCGAAAGCTATAGCGAATCTAAAAGCTATAGCACCGAAAATTATAACGAAGCTAAAAGCCAAGCCGACCGGGATTTTAACCGCGAAAATAAACTCCCAAACCGATATATTATATTATACTTATACTAAAATATTAGAATCTTTGTTAAAAACGCTATAATTTGAAACCCTCGCGGCATAGCTTAAAAAAGCAGCTTGATTTTGCGCTTAGATGATTTTATTTTAGACGATATTATCAAATTACTCGAAAATCTCGCCGATCGAAAACCCGGGCTACTATTAATCTATTTTTCCATTTTTACTATAATAATATTGTTCCACTAGCTTACGGCTATACTAAAAAAAGTAGACGAAATTCAGAATATTGACGACATTACCCCATCTCTAAAACCCAAATCTAAGCCCAAGCGAAAGCTATATCTAGATATAGAAAATAGCGGCGTTAACGATAATATCTCAACGGCGACTAAGGTAAAGCGACGATGTATTATAGTTATAAGATCCAGACTATGAATGCGCTTAATGGGTTATAAAGCTTGAAATAAAGCTATATAATTAGCTTAATAGATTATAGCTGTTAGATGTTATTCGATATATAAGCGAATTCTTTATAATAATTAAGCGTTATTGCTCTGCAAATCCGAGTAAAAGCATTAATAAGCATTTAGAAGCTCGAGATAAATATTAGTAAATCGCGCTTAGATCGCAACTAAAAACAACTAATATACGCAATATTACGGCCAACCTCTTTATTCAAAACAGTTTACCTAACCACCGACCTAACAGCCCTTTACGCATATAACGCGTCCTCTAATACATCCAAATCGCTATTTTCGAACAAATGTAAGCAGACCGCCAAACTACGCCTAACAACCTTTATCGCGATTGCGTTTAACAGCCACTTAAGCCCAAGAGAAGACAGTTATCCTAACTTCAAAAAAAAATACTACGCTTAGCAACCTTCAAGCCGTAGAACGAGCATTGTCACTTATAATTGCGCTGAGCAATTAGCGATCTCCTTTGGCGCATTTATCTAAAGCTTTAAAGGATTCGGCGATAATAACGGGAAACGAGAAACTTATAATATAATACGAGATTTTATTACGCCGGTCCTATAGTATATTTTAAAGGCTATATAACCGTCGTGGTTTATATCGGGTTATTTGCCTTTGCTTATAGCCGGGTTCAATTCGGCGTTTTGGATAATGGAGATATTATATATAGTGCGTTATAATTATGAAATTCGGTAGAAATTCATTATCTCAACTATTAACCCTAAATTCTTTCTAAGTTTCTCTCAAGGTTATTGGTATTATTAAATTATAATATGTCTACAATCCAATTCTTATACGCAATACCTTTTAGCTAACCGCGACAAATATTCCTATCACTAGCTACATTATCCAAAATCACCAACACATTAGCCATCAATAATACTATCCACCTACTATTCCATATTATTATATTTAATAAATCCAGTTAAATAAATTCACCGGGCATTAACTTTAAAGCGTAAACGAATAAAAAAGGGTTATTAAAAAAAGCTAAATTAAGGAAATAAGCTTATTCGGTAAAGCGCGAGCAAAATATATTAAAGCCGTAGGTATTAACGTTAATAATATACTCGATTTCCCAGGTAAAAGAACCTAAGCGTATATAGAAAACTAATGCATTATTTCTTAATAATAAGCTTATTATAACCTAATACGGTTTTAAAATTAGGCTATTAATATATATGTAATATAAATCTATAAGAGGGGGAATTCACTAAATAAGCTTAAAGGAGAAGCAGCTCGGTGAAAATTTAGAAATAAAAACAAGGGTATTATGCGCGGTATATCGCCGCTATAAAATAAAATTATCGAAGAATAAAGCGATAAAAGCGGATTCTCTTGTAAAATCGAGCGCGAAGGAATTTCTTCTTTGGGCCACATTATGGGTGCTTTATTAAATATATGTGCTATAACTTATATATAAATAAAAAAGGCATTAGAAAGGAAAGCGAAATAAGACGATAATAAGCTAAACGATAAATATTCTTTTTATATTTTATACGAATAATAAGAGCTTATATACCCGGCTTTCCAGGTTCTCCTATAACTCTACATCCTGGTATTAACTTCTCAAACGGCCGCAATCATGGTATAATATCAATTAAGCTAATTTAGATAAATAGTATTTTCCTTTCTCTTTTTCCTAAATAACCTATCGCCAGAAATGCCCCGCGGATTTAAATAATAAATACTATCCGATTACACCTTCTATTATTATATCTACGATATTAGCCAAACTTTCTCTTATCCCAAAAGCCAAAATAAGATAAATTTTTCACAAAATACAATATAATTTGCTTTATACCTATTTTCTAACAACTAACCTAATATCCTACGCTTATTATATTACAATATCTAATAATCTCTAATAATCTAGCCCTCCAAAATATATAATATAAGGGCATATCAGATTTGATATAGCACTATATTCCCATTATCTAATACCGATTCTCGCCAACTAGCTAGCCGTTTATTGCTATAGCAAAATTGGTGAAAAAGCCCGAGATTTGCCTCGCTTATTTTGCCCGCAAAACTACTTTAAGGGCCCATACATTCAACTCACCCCTGGAATACGTAAACAGCTTTAAATAAACCATATTATTATCTATCTACGTAGGTAGGTAGCTATCGTGGATGGTGGAATCGATTACTTATTTGCGTTTCGCGTAACATTTGTAGAGCTTTAAAGCCGAAATATAGAATGACTTCGTCGCAAAATACTTAAATGCCGGATTTAAATCCACCAATCGGATTAGGCCCATCGTTTATACATATGTATAAACCTTAGAAGCGGGCTTATTACACCGAACTAAAGCCTTTGGTCCGTCGGTTCGATTTGGTCAGCTTCGTAAATGGGATAATAATAATAGGAACAGTCCTGGAGCTGTCGCAAGAAAGCTAAAAGCAAAATATATGCACGCTATATATATATGCGTGGGAGGCGGGCAAAAGAAATAAAAGCTATTATATTACATTCAAATGGGAATTTGAACAACTCCGACTATATCGTATTCATTATAGAACTTCAGTTTGCTGCCTAAGGTATGCTAATCTGGAATAAGCATTTGCTTTCAAACCTTGGAAATTCCAAATTTCCATATAAGCAAACGCGGCTTCAAGAAAATATAGCGAAACAAGCAAAACGCCTCCTCTTTCCAACTCTAATAAGCCTATTATAAAATAATTATTATAATAAACCTAAAAAAGAGTAAAAGCAGGAATTATAACAACTATAATAATAGATTTCATTATTAAAACATTGTTATCGCACCTAAGCTTTCCGATATTATCGGTTATATATCCGCTCTAATATATATAAAACGTTTCAATACCGCCAATGCGAATATAATAATAATTATTGCTATTATAACCGCGCGTAAACTAAATAATATCTTTAATCGAAAAAAGCGTACTCGCCATTCTGCTCGGAGCAGCTAAAACAGCGAAAAATATAAGGCCAACGAAAATTGAAAAAATGGATTTTATAATAAAAATTGCGTTATTTGTTTTTGTTTTTTTATTAAAATAAGATTAAATAACGTTAAAAATAATTTAAATTAGATATTTTGAAATACCTAAATATAAGCGTAAAAAGGAAATATATTAATATTTAAATATAGCTGCTAATATGCTAGATTTCTATACTTTCATTATTTAACAAAAGACATTACCTAAATATAATTTCAGAAAATTAATATCGGAAAACTAATTCCTGAAAATAAAAATTAAGATGCTATAATTTTATATAGATTCTATCGGTGCGGCGTATACTTAGATCAAGCCCGGAAAGCAGAAACCAGAAATAAATAAATAATATTACATTATACGGAAAACCTCAGAACAGAAAACGGAAAACAGAAATTACCTGGGTAAAACTTGGCCACCAGCACTATAGTACACGGAGAATGGACGACGGAAAACAAAATACGGGAAACAGAAGACGGAAACCAGAACACAAAACACAAAACACGAAAAATCATATATGCTGGTATGCGAACAACCCGAGCGATTGGGGAGGATATACTTATTTCTACTAAAATGCCCAAAAAGCATCCCACTGCAATAGCAATATTATCAGTCTGGGAATCGTTCCAGCTACTCCGATCCGTTCAAGCCGGTCCTGTTCCGCTCCGTTCCGCCCGGGCGGTCAAGGACGTTGGCCACCGAAGGTTCAGGCTTTTAGATTCGTTATCCCGCTTGTCAAACCCCCTCCCACCCGCAGCCCGCGAGGACTGTGTCTACCCAATGGGATAAAAAACCAAAACGCCTAAAAAGACATCTGAGTCTATTAACTGAGGTAACCGGCCAGGGCGGAACGGAACAATCCAAACAATCACTATTTTCGGGCAAGGAATTACGGCTGTTGGCGAAAGTCATCTTATCCTGATTATCAGCAATTATCCCCATGCATTATAAGCCACTTTTGGGCAATTTTCGATTATAATGCGCAGCGCAATAGTCTAAAACCATTGGCATTACACCAATTTGGCATCTTTCTTGCATGAAAAAAGCCAATTAACGCGCAACGGGGTTGCTCTAATATAAATGGCATTATATTAGCCCGGGAAATTAATGCTTTCTCAGCTTGAAAAAACCTATATAACGCGCAGCCCGGCAACCCCAATAGAAAATCAAATTGCTGAGCGTCGGCCCTTCGGGGACTCAGAGAGCCTTTCGTTAGACTTTTTTTATATTAAAGTGTTTAAAGTATTTCCTTTAATTAAACTTTTAATTTTAATTTTATTTTTTTAATTTTAATTCTTTCTTTAATCTTTTATTTAATTTTTTCTTCTTTTTATTCTTTTTATTTCTTTTATTCTTTTATTCTTTTTATTTTATATATTTATTTATTTATTTATTTATTTATTTATTTATTTATTTATTTATTTATTTATTTATTTATTTATTTATTTATTTATTTATTTATTTATTTATTTATTTATTTATTTATTTATTCATTTATTTATTCATTTATTTATTTATTTATTCATTTATTTATTTATTTATTTATTCATTTATTTATTTATTTATTTATTTATTTATTTATTTATTTATTTATTTATTTATTTATTTATTTATTTATTTATTTA